>JAOQMQ010000196.1:34345030-34362477 GCA_027563845.1 Erythroxylum subrotundum
TTATTCGGTCGGAATTTCCAACGGATATCAATTCGGTCGGTATTGTTCGGTCGCAAATCATCAGTTTCCTTGTAGTGTAGGTCCTTTCTTGTAAAAATTTCCTTTTTATTCAATTTTCCTTTTGAAAATTATGCTTTGATATAGAAACAGATTAGCACCATGGTATCAAGTAGGCCAGGTTTTGAATGTGAGAGAATTGGCACAAATCTGTTAAAACGTGGACATGAACTAAATTTTGTTGTTGGCAAAACCTTTGAAAATCTTATAAATTAAGTAGTCAAAGCTGTACTCAAAAACATAAATTCATTGATTTTTTTATTTCAACTTGAATCTAATTTATTAATTTTAAAGTCTTTATTAAACCTAAAAAATGAGTTGTATGTATTTAAACATAACATAAATTGTAGTAAAAAAATTTAAATAAGAATATCCCATTTTAGTTAATCCAAATCAACAGAAGCCTCAAAGAAGACATTGGCTAGGAAAGTTAGTCAACCTAAAATGGGCGTACAAAAAGAAAATACCTATATATTCTTAAAATCTTTTAGGGAGAAGCTACTCTTACTTCTACATATAAAATCAATCACACTCCTCTAATTATTGAAATTTTTTTTGGATAAATTATTGATACATTTCTTTCTTCTTAGATTTTCGTATTTATCATTTGTTAATTTTTTTGGTTTAGTGTCAAATAGAGATATCTATATCTATCTCAACATCCAGATTTATCATTTGTTAATTTCTTAGTTTAAAATCTATCTATCTTAATAATGGGTAAACCAGTGAATGAAGACAAAAGAAACGGACTTCACTTTTTAGTTTTTCTAGTCGGTCAATCATTTTATGATTATAAGATCTTTCATATTGTTTATATTCTTCTATTCTTTTCTATATGCTCTATGTTTTCTTCTAATTCTTTCTTTAATTTCTCTAATGAATGTCGATCAAACAATTATATCAAATTAAGTATGATTGTATAAATGATAGCATCTACTATACTAGGAATATTAGTAAACTTGATTATTGAAATTTCTCAAGATACCCTTTTTTAACTTTTAGAATCTATTTCTTAGTTCAAAATTCACTTTACTAACTAGAATCAAAGAATTAGTATATTTGTTTGCACAAAATGGGAATGGGCCAGTTCCGATAAACAATAATTCACTTTTGACTGTTATATGATCCTTACGAGCGTTTATATAATTAGCCTTTAAAACACATATGCTTAAAGTATTTGGCAATGGTTTCTTCATTCTTTTTAACCTTATGACTATATTACATTAGAGCCACGAGCGTAACTTATTGATTTCAAAGAAATGGTATTGAACATTTTTATTGTTATTGAGATCCTCAAGCATCATTAAATTTCTCATCATGTTACTTTCTAAAATATAAATTGTTATTAGCTATGTATTCTTTTCAAACTAATAAACTTATTGTCTCTCCTCTTTAATCCTTATTTTCATCTTTTTTCTAATAAAATTTTTGTAGGTTATAGCTCCTTTAGTCTGGACCAACACTTTAAATCTTCTAAAGAATCACCTCCAACTACAAAACCTAATAAAAGTCCCCTTCCAATTTCTCTTTCTCCATTTACTTCACCTTCTCATATACTTCTTCATAATTATTTTTATTCTACCACTACCCCTTATGAGCCTTGCATATATCACATAACTAGTTCTAATCCTTTATGGTAGAAAACAATGATAAAAGGGATTCAAGCACTTACTACTTACTAATTAATATGCATAGGCTCTAATTGACTGATCACCTGAAAAATCAGTGATTCGTTATAAATAGGTCTATAAAATTAAGACTTATAAGATAGTTTTATATAGAAGGTTATACTTGTCACAAAAGGCTTTACATATGAATATGTTGTAATAGCCCATTTTCCATACTAAGGGTTAGAGCCTTAGAATATTGCACATGATTCATATCATTAAGAATTCATGAATTGCATTTTATTCACATGCATATCATTAGCATACACACGTGAATTATGAATTAGTACATATTATAAAGATAATATATGTACTCAATTGACATATTTCGGATGAAAGGTTTAAAAAGATCATGATGTGAATTGTGTATTGTTTATGTCTTGAATCTTGGTTT
Organism: Erythroxylum subrotundum; assembly: GCA_027563845.1. NCBI lineage: Eukaryota > Viridiplantae > Streptophyta > Magnoliopsida > Malpighiales > Erythroxylaceae > Erythroxylum > Erythroxylum subrotundum. The sequence goes on from JAOQMQ010000196.1 coordinate 34,347,149, forward strand.
GGTAGAATATAATTAGTAAACTTGGAATTTATTGTTACAATTAGAAAATTGATGAATTAAAATGTACATTTGGTCTAGGAAAAATACTAAGTGGTAAGACAAATTGATACGTGAAAAATTGGGATGACTAAGCCTATGAATTAGTAACATTTGGCATTGAAAATTAAGTTACAAATGGCATAGCTAATTAATTGACAAATAGCAGCAATAGTTGTGTGACAAATGGACTAAGGAACTAAGTGACATAAGACAGCATATATACATGACAAATGGACTACATGCCTAAAGACAAATGTTAATCTAAAAAAATGACACCTTCCACCTAGTTGAATTAAGCAAATGCTGGAAAAGTTTATGTTGAGTTCATTTCTCTTCTTTCTTCACTCTCTGCACTAAAACTTGCTCCCATCTCTCATCTCTATATTTTGGATTAAGTCTTGCTAAATTGCTACACCAAATCCATGCTTTTACCCTTCACAAGATAGTCATAGAAACAGAAAATTGTTGTTCTTGTTGTAGTCTTTTATCCTAGCCAAAAACCAACTTATTTCTACCTTGAATTTGTGATGATTCTTCATGCATGGAAAGCTGAATTAGCTTGACCTTTAAGGTGAAAATTTGAGTTAAACAAGTAAGTAAAAGATTGACCTTTCAGGCACGTTATAATAGAAGGATTATTATGATTGAATTGGGATGGATTCTATATGATGTTAATGATGAAGTGTGTTGAAAAAGGATACGTGAATTGGATAATATTCTACTTTGTTCTTGATGTATAAAAACCGTATGTTCTAGGTTGTTTTATGGATATCCGGGTATGTACCCCGCGAGGGTGGCATGCTAGAACAGTCAATAATCGAACTCGTTACGAAATTTTTCAAATCAATGCACACGTATACAGAAATCAACAATCAAATTTCGGCCCGTTTTATTCATAAACATTTTCAAACATAATGTTACAACCATTACACAAGTCATCATAATTTCACTAGTCACTTGGGCCCAATTCAGATACAAAACATTTTGGTCATAATGCCTTTACATTACCAAAATCATTCATATACACATTGTATAGTATTTATGCGTACACAATTTGATACAAAACAATGAAATACATATACAGACGCGAACTGATCCTGACCTCTATCTCTTACTTGAATGCAGTAGATATACTCTCGTTTGTCTAACGGGGTACTCTTTAGAGCCTGAAAAATAATTGCAAATTTTGGGTGAGTTTTGCGAACTAAATGAGTGACCATCATCGATGGCTCACTCAATCACATAACACACATCATCTCTTATAACACATAATTCAATTCTTTTCATTTATAATCACTTTAATCATTCAAACACTTATCATGTTCAAAAATCAATCAAACTATTTAAATTATACATATCATATGCATATGCAATGCTTATAAGACTCACTTTCAATTTGTTACTTTGTTGTGACCGAGTGCCTATAACTATCTCGTATCAATTGTGGATACCAGACTCATTAATAACTGTCTCATATCCGTTGGGGATACCGGGCTCATTTTATATAGTGAGCCTTTGGCTCGTAATCACTTTCTAAGCTATATGCTCTTTTTCACATTCTGAGCTTTAGGCTCTTTTTCAGTGGCTACTCCAGTCACAACTGCCTTTATCTTTCATGCATTTATGAAATGAAATGCATCAATCACATTTGCATATCATCGGACCTTAGTCCGACATTTAACATTAAATTTGAGAATCACATTTTCATTTATATGCAAATGCACATTCAGAACACATTTATCATCGGACCGTGGTCCGGCATTTAACAATTAAATTGTGTACACTTATTTCAATCCAATTCACATACAAGGAGCACTTCAATGTTCTCACATTTATCAAACTCCTCGGACATATATTGTCTGGAACCAACACATTCACATTGCATAATCATTTAATTCATAACATAAACAAAACAAACAATAAGGTAAGACCATCTCGATCTACTCACAGTACGCTTCAGATTAACATTAGCTTCCATGATTTGGAAACGTCTGAATGCGGACATTCATCATGCACATCAAAATTATGCAATACACACATTGCACACACACATTAATAACTTTGCACAATTATAAGCATTCATTTATGCACACGTGTGTATATGGAATATGTATGATGCATGTTCATGACAATCCCAGATATATTATCAAATTTCATATTTTATCACATGCTCATTTTTAGCATCAATTGCTTTTATAACAACTCATTTCTCATTCACTTTTACTATATACACTTTACTCCTCTTCTTGAATTACAACTTTAATCATATGAACCACTTCATTCTCCATTATACACATGTCTTTGGTACTTTAATACCAACAATTCACTCATTAATGTTATTTTAGCATCACAAGACCAAACAATTATCCAAACTCTCACTTTAGTCCTATATCACTTCCAAAAAAATCCAGACCTTTGGGATAATTTTCCGCGATCATTCTGATCAGTAAATGAAGTAATTTGGTAACACTTTCTTCTATAAAAGTGTTCCCCATTATCTTAAGTTTCTAATGACATCACAATCATTCAATTTGGTTTAGTACTCCAAAAGTTATATTCAGAATAATTCGGACTATTCATAAGCTTAAACAACATCCTATACTTGACTTCAATACAAGCAATTAAAATTCTTAGAGATAGAATTAAAATTTGATCTCTTTATATAATTTGTATCCATATCTCTCTAGTTTACTCCAAATCAAAAATCATCTTATTTCGATGACTACATAACAAGTTATGCCTAAAATACCGAAGCATGTTCAGCGAAAAGCTCCAGTTATCACTTTCCATAACTCCTCATTAATTCCGGCCCAAATTCATCAATCAATCTCTCTTGAATGATTTTAGATGGTTATAATTATTTGTGTAGATGAAGATCAATGTGTTACGAGTCCAATGGTTTAAGTCCCATATCATTTGGAGGTCAGACGAAGAAGATATAGCCAAATTACTGAAGGATGTTCGTCAGCCTCCAACCTTCAAAGTCGCGATTGTCTGAAGACGATAGTAGGATTGCGATCATCTGAAGATGATAGCGACTGCGATCGTTTGAACACTAGTGGGGTTCGTCTAGACGATCTTTCTCATCTCAGACCATCATCTTATAACCATTTTCTAACTCTAAATTCATTCAGTTTCGTCAACTCTTTCATTTCATCTTAACTCATCTCTATATCACGAATTTATCTTTCACATTAACTCCACACTTATTTTCGGTTCATGTCTCCAACCAGCAAAAATATTCACGTATATATACATATATACACAGTGAAAAAGGAAAACATAACATATATGTCTCTACCACTTGCATAATTTATGCACTCTTCTTATGCATATTTTCCTCGATATTTCTACTCAATAATCAACTCTAAACTATCTGATAACAGAATAATCATCAATTATCTAAAAAACAAACATAAACAATTTTCATCTCTTAAACCCTCGGTGTCCATGAAAAATATCCATTTTTCTTCATGATCATGCAATGACAAATAAATCACCATTTTGGTTTCATAAAACTATAACTCTAAAGGATTTACACAATACTTACTTGATATAATTCCCATTGTCTGCAAAAACTCAAGAAACCCTAGTCTCTATGCAATTTACGTACACCACTTAAGGGGTTGGCAAGCTTCGGTTTTTCTTAAAGCAAAGAGAAGGAAACTGAAGTTGGGAGTAGCAAATGGACAGATGAGAACAAGGTTTTTCTTTGGTAAAGATTTGATGGAAAACTTTGTGTAAAGGAACAAGCTCGAAGAAGATAACCACAAAGAAGATATTTTTAAGACAAGACAAATAGTGTCTTTGTCTTTCAAAGTTAAAAGAATAATAGTAAACTTTTTAAGATCAATTTTACATGTGACACTTGTCATTCATCCATCTCTTAAGGCTTTAACTAGTTCTCATTTAACTAGTCCAACCAACTCTAATATTTTTACTACAATTGTCTCCCAATTTTCAATATCATTTTCTTACAAATTCTAAAGTCATCAATAAAATTCTTCAATATCATTTGACTCTTATTTTTATTTCCATTTATCAATTTACTTGCCAGGTGGCAATTTTCCTAGTACAATAATACTCAACATTTTCGAAAATTTTCCCCATAATTCACCAAAAATTCTAAATCAATACATAAATTCTCCACGTCAATTTCTCAATACTATTAATTCACAATACTCACATGATCACATTTATAATCAATTATACACGGCAATTGTCAATGAATGTATGTACAGTCATTTTAATGTGTGCAAAATTTAAATTCACATATGTGTATGCTAACAATATGCATGAGCATGAAAAAAATGCCTTTTTCTTAATCTCTCATTGATCCCTCATGTACCGTACTTTTGGGTTCTAAATCTTAATATTGGAACGGGGTGTTACATTGAAGGTTTAAATTTTGACAATCATGCTTAAGTTGAGGCTCGCGAAACTGGAACTATTCCTGCTACAGTTTATTTCCTAAAGTTGCAAGAGGAAAAAATTAACATAGAAAACAATAGTGCCAATAAGGATGGTAATAAATTAATCATTACTACGTTAATTGCCCTAGTTATTTGGAATACTAAACATTTAACCTATAAGGAGCTTAAAGAGAGATTAACAAAAGATTTATATTGGTATTGTGATGAAAAGTAATAAAGGGAGCATAATTTCAAACAAGGAAAACTTTTGATAATTAAAGTAATCAAAGGTGAACTAGAGGTTAAGACTATTAATTCTCCTAAAGAAGATACTAATGATAAGGAGATTATAGTATGAATCATACAAACAAATCTTGCACTAGTTGGCTATTCTAATCCTCAAACTATGAAGATTAAAGGGTTCTTGAAAGGCCAATATATTACTGTTTTAATTGATACTAGTAGGACTAACATTTTTCTTGATTGCAGGTTTGCTCAAAGATTGACTTATCATATCAAACATTATTATAAGTTTGAGGTAAAGGTCACAAATGGCCAAGTTTTAACTTATGATAATAAGTGTTCTAAAGTGAAGCTAGTTATGCATTTTTCTTGCTACCATTAAAAGATTATAAAGTGGAAATGAGAATGAATATTAAGTTTAGAGATATTTCGTAAATATTTTCCAAATTGACCATGAAATTTTTCCTTTTCAAAAATAAGTGGTCCTCAAATGCATACATGATAGCAAGATCTAAATTTTCTCTAGCCACATAATGGAAAAAAAATTTGGAGAAACAAACTATGGGTTTCTAGTACAACTATGATGCATTAATTGAAAATATATATACTCTTCACAAGATAAAAGTGTTCAACCTTTTCTTACGGAATTCACATATATATTTATAAAACCATAAGTATTTCCTCATTGAATCACATAACCATATGATACCTATTTTTTAGGGAATGCACCAAGTATCCTTACTTTCAAAATATAGAGATTGAAAAATTATTAATGACAAGCTTGAAGTATAGATCATAAAGTCTAGTGTTAGTTCCTAATTCTCTTATGTGTTATTAGTACGAAAAAAGGATGGATCTTGATGTATAGATGTTCAATATTGAGTAGTAAATAAAATCATAATAAAATACAAGTATCATATTCCTGTGGTAGAAGAGTTGCTTGATAAACTTGGAAGTGCTTAATTTCCTACTAATCTAGATTTACAATATGACTATCATTAAATTCAAGTACATAAAGATGATATTCAAAAAACTACTTTCAAAATATATGATGGTCACTATAACTTTTTGGTTATGCTTTTACAATTAACTAATGCATCATCCACTTTTCAAAGTTCAATAAATGATATCTTTCGTGTTTCTATCTTTGTAAATTTATTCTTATTTTTTTTGATGATATTCTAATATATAACTCATTTGAAAAAATCAACAAATTACATTTATGGGTTGTCTTCATCTTCTTATGATCAATGTTTTTTATTAAAAATCAAAATGAAATTTTGCATAAAACATGGTGGAATATTATAAACATGTAGTTTCTTAAAAAGTTCTTGCAGAGTCGATGCCTGAAAAACTATCTTCAATGCTTCCCTACTTGCAGTCGCCTCGCCTTCCTAGCTTTCTATTCCTTGGATTTAAAAGGTTGATCTCCAACTTCAAGGGCTCTCAGTCGCAGACCCGACCACCGCTGGAGGATTGAATCACGGTTTAATCCCACCAAACCCCTTAGAAAGGCGGCCCAATGCTCGGTGCGCACAAAGAGCCTAGCTTTCTGATCCTCAAATGAGACCACAATACAATAGGTAGATTAGATTTATTTGGAATTTCTCTACTGAAGTAGGACGACTTGTCGTTTTCGGTTAATTAATTACAGAATCATTCACGATGGCGCAATGACAATCTCTCATTATTTATATTCAAACCCTTGCCGCCAAATTCCCCATCTCTCTCCCTCTCAATATGGCCGATTTCGAGCCTCCCTCATTCTCTCTCGGAGTCGACGACCCCGTCGCCGACTCCGAGCCCCACATACCTACCTCCGTACACCATCCTAGCTGCAGTACCTTCGAACGCCATCATGACCAAGAGGGTGATTTCGAGGTTGAGGTTATGAATTCGAATCCTGACCCTCAATCCGAAACCGAAACCGACCCGCCGCGTGTCCTCAGGAGGTTGAGGCGGGGACCTACAACCGAAGGTTCAAGAACGTCAATGGAGGAATTGAAGAGGGTTCGTTGTGATAACGAAGATGAGGACATTGAAGAATTCTCTTCACAAGAAGGTAACAACAATACTTGGAGTTTATGAAATGACTGAAAATGCAAATATGTTAAAATTTGAGAAGGATGAGATGCCGTTGAGATCTTTGCTTGAATTGATTTCTTTTTTGTTTTTGAGGATAATTTTTCTTTTTGGGGGACAGAGTTGTTTTTTCCTTTGTTTTTGCCACCCTAATGTAGTTATTGTGCGCTGTAGCACAATGGAGAACTGGAAGCTAATTTATCTGCGTTATTTAGTCAATATCATAACATCACTTGTACTGTGATGAAACTCAGAAGGAATTAATCCCTGGGAGTGGTTCCTCATGATATTCGTACTTTAGAACTTCTATCTGCCTTTATGCTGTTCCAATTTTTGCATCGATAGTAATCTCTTTTATGATAGTTTCATTGTAAATCACTTGTAATTTATGCAAGGAATTTGCTTTTTGACCTTTTAGTAATGAAGGGGTCCGATCTATTCTTATTTTGCCTTACTTTAGGATTGCCTAAATCTTTATTCTTTTTATTATGACTTCCCTCGCATGCTAAAATGTTTCCACGGGGAGCTATGGATTACTCTGCTAAAAGTTGCCCTTCTACAGTTTATGTCGATTGGGTCTTTGCTGATCAACTTTAATAATATATGGAAAGCTATATATTAATTTCCATATATAAATTGGGTACGATATCTATCCCTAGACTCTAGATTAAGGTTTGTGGCAGTCTAAGTTGTTCTTTTATTGACAGATGCATGTCCAGCAGCACAATACAGCGCTGTTTGTAGTAGTTCAAAAGTTCCTTTGCGTGGAAATGAGGTTTTCACCAATCAACGGTCGAGCCAGGGCAAGGCAAAGAATAAAGAACTTGTATCCAATTCCTTTGCCTCGTCTGGTCCAGAGACTTGTTGCACCGGCTTAGTATTTCCAAAATTAACCACCAGTCCTCTTCGAAGGTTTCAATTAATTGATTCCAGTTCTGATTCTGATCATGAGGAGCCCTCTGCTACGAGTGAACGTAAAAGAAAATCTTTGATGGAGAAGCATCAAAATAAAGATTTGTGGAAAGATTTCTGTCCAGTTAAGAGCTTTCATATCTCAACACCAGTTTTAGATGAGGTTTGTGAAGAATATTTCAAGTCTATTCGAGATAACAAGACTACTCAGGAACTAGGAAATGACCTTTGTCCAGATGGAAGTCTAGGCTGTTATCAACCTACAAATAACATTCCGGACCTCAAGCATTGCTGGAATTCATCCAATCCTCTTCCTCCTGCATATCATTATTTCTTCCACGATGATCCAAGGATCCAGAAGTTGGTCCGCAGCCGCTTACCCAACTTTTTCCCTTTGGGCGTGGTTAACAATGATGGAGATCAGCAGCATACTGAAACAGCTATTGATTACATGTAAATTGCTTCACATCCTATCTGCTCAATATCTACTCACATGAAGTGCTTTATAACTTGTGACTTCTGTTTTTTTTTCAGGAGTCAGTTTACTTCAAAAGCTTCCAAACAAGTAAGTCAGAAAAATAAATGCAAGAAAGCCTCAACAAAGGGAGCAAGTAAAAAGTCAAATGCCAGGAAAGTCTCAACTGCCTCTGAAGGCTGGGTGGACCCCAAAGGTACTGCTGCAATTCCAATGGATGCTGGAAAACGGCGGGTTCACTCAAATGGTCAAGCTGCTGGTCATTGGTATACATCTCCAGATGGAAAAAAGGTACACTACATTGTTGTCTAGTGCAATGCAAAACGTTTTATCATTGATATTTCATCTGGTGTTTGCATTCATTTGGTATATCTATGTCTGGCCTATCAATACTCCTTCAGTTAGGACATTTTGTACCATTAAACTCGGAATATAAAGAAGAATTTCTTAGTATACTTTAAGGATCTGCTAGTACTTGTAAAGCGAGAAGAAAGAATGGTAATAGTTTCAGTTTTGTACTGCATTGTACATTGTGTCGTGGTTACAGTCGTGCCTTAGTTTCTAATTTTACCAATGATGAACCTGAGTGAACATGGCAATTGAATAAATCTCCTCGTGATTAATTTGTCAGACTAGATTAAGATATTGGTATATTCTGTAATTATTCATGGTTCTTGTGTTGATATTCTTTTTGACCCTAACTTCCTAGTCATGTTTATTCTTCTGATCTTTTGAATACATGCATATATAATCCCCTGCAGATTTATGTCTCTAGAAGCGGGCAGGAGCTATCCGGTCAAGTTGCCTACAGACATTATAGAAAGGTTAATTTAGAAAACATTTTATCCCTTTCATCCACAAAACATATTGACCTTCTAAAAGGCATCATGTTGCTACTATGTAAATACCTGTATCAACTGAACCACTGAATTTGTTATCAACAGGACAATGGAGGGTTTAAAAAGTCTAAGAAGAAGACTATTTCCAAGAGGAGAAAAGGCTAAAAGGTTCACAACTGCGGACGTGCCAAAAATGTTCTGTGGTGTGCTTTCTTGTAAAGATTGTTATGCACAATAAAATAGAAGCAATTCCAATTTGCTCATTTGAGTGCTATGTTCCAATTTTGGGCGATCTTAAAATATTACACAAGTTGCTTGGTTGGCTACAAAATCAACTACTGCTAATCTTTGATATATATACTTTTTAATTTTATTTAAGGAAAGCAAGATGGTGGCTATATAAGGGGTTTAAAATGCTCTGGATTTATGTTGGAAAAGGTTAAAAAATAGGATCTTTTATAAGGGAATTCATATGAGAAGTAAAAATGCATAAACAGGAACCACAAACAATACGCAAAATATTTGTGGCCTTCAAACTTTGCCCCTTTCGCTTAACTTGTAGGGGATTTGCTGCCACGGTACACTTTGTAGTTGACATTGTCAAAATGATAATAGTTGCAGCAAAGCCAAGACTTGTTTAACTTTTTTACATTAAGAAGTTGATGGAACTCAACTGTGCCTTTTCATTACTTCTTCATTTCCTACTATCCTATGTAAAATATTTTGAACTTACCAGACAGTAGAGATGATTGGAACCTTTCTTTATATCTTCTGTGTATGCTCACAATATCTAAAACCTAGAACTAAGGTGTTCTCTTCTCTTCTGAGTGCTAGATTACAGCTGTGAATAAAAGTGAACGTTTCCGAGGTCTTGAGCCTATGCTTGCTTGTCTGAGGCTTTGTTCTCTGAATTCGTGGGAGAAGCCTTCCTTCCCAGTATAAGCTTGTATGCCCTGGAATCCATGAAAATGAAAATGACAGACAGGACATATAATGAATCAAAGTTTTAGGAGGCTACAATCGAAACTCATTGCACCACAATTACTTCACACCCCGCAAAAGCATCGATGCACAAACACTAGTCAAAAAAGAAAAAGAAAAAGGATTTCATGTGAAAGTTAGAAGTGTACGAGTTAAGATCCTCGATCCTGTTTCTGATATCCCTCGACCATAGAACTGGGTCAGTGTTCTTAGGCAATGATTCTTGTTGTTGAGTTTTCTCCCTTAGCCACTGCTCAGCTTTATTGCACTCATCAAGGATCTGAGAGAACAAAACAATTACATCATGAGATATGGTCAAACTAAGCATCTCTACTAGTTTCAGTCCCCCTTACCGATTCTTTATCCTGGGGTTGGAGAGAATCTACAGACATCCGATAGTCCACAATGTTATTTAACAAATCCCTTGTAGCTTGTGCCCTTGCCTCTTCATCTCTGTATCTGTTCTCAATTGGGTCCACCAGCTATTTCAAATCAGAACCAAAAGGGCATGGGTAAAAGATTGGATCAGTGGGTCAGCCATGTAGTATAATCGATAAAAATGTTGGAAATTCAGATACAGGGCAGATTATTGCCTTCTTAAGATCCTCCATTTTCGTGCTATAAGAATTCTCTGTTTCATCATCACCATCCTCGTAAAGCCACTCCTCTGTATCCTGTAGACTCCTGGCAATTCCTTCTTTCTCCTGATCACTAGCAAAGCTCCGATAGGTGTTTAAAAGCTGAATATATTCTTGTGGTCAGTATATTTTCATTCCTTGTGTAAAGCTAGTCGAAGGGTATGATTTTTGCTATTAAGGCAAGTAATTTACAACTCACCAGTCAAATCAGCCCCTGAAAAGGGCGTATTAAACAGATGATATAATGCTTTTATACAACATATTCCATGCTTGTCTAAATTAGTCATTTGAGCATTTACCATATCCATACAAATGAAAAGAAAAAATGGTACTGAAGTCTTGAGCAGCTTCAATATAAGTGTATCATTTTCCAGGAAAGCATGAAATATCCAGTCAGAAATATGAGGTTCTACCTTTTCACGCATTTCATAAACATATGACTCCAAAGAATTCCTTCGATCCTTTGCCTGCTCTACAGCTCTATCATGTTGGGCTAACTCAAGCTCCTTCTCTTGGGCTCCTGAAATCTCAGCCATAGTCATTCCTCCATATATATTCTCACTGACTGGTATCTCAAGCCTCCGACTGGCTTTTCCATTATCCTGCATTAAACAATTGAGTGCAAATAAATTCTGATTCTAAAGAAGCTATTCCAGTACGTACCAGTCTTTTCTCAGGTAACCTAATGATTTTTTAGTAACCTTTGAAAAGTATTAGCGGATAATCTCTAGATATCTTTGCTCAAAATAAGTGAAGAAAATTACTCACTTCCATTATTTTGGGGGTAAACACGCCCAACGTTTGGGCCCAATCCCTTCAAAAAACAAATTGGATCCTCCAATAGACAGCAAGATATGTACAAATAAATTATTCAATTCTTAAGGAACTTACTGAAGCATCTGATGATTCGGTATTGGTATTATCCTCATCAATATTTGCAACCTTTGCTGCAGAACCAAAAGATCCAGAATCAGCTACCATCCCATCAGTATCTGAGTGCGAATTAGCATTCCTCCCGGAATCCTCTAAGGTATCTTCCACCAACTGAAGCAGCAAGATTTATCTCAAATGAGAAGTATCTCAGAAAATCAAGATATAGATAGACTGGAGGAAAAAGCTACCTTAGCTGACACAACACTGACAATTCCATGGAGATTTAGCTGAACTTTGACTTTAACTCTAGCCTTTTCACTGCACGAGCCTTCGAAAGGACCAATCTGAAATAAAGATTCAAGATCAAGTCATGAATTATTGCGCTTCACATTTAAAAACTTACTTTCTGGATTACAGAATCTTTGAAACAATCTGCGAGACAAATGAATACTTGCACATTCTCTGTCTTACAGAGTATTAACACAGTATCGAGGTATATAAGCTTCTATGTTCATGTCATCACTTCAGTCAACACAATCTTTTATCAGTTTAGAGACAATGTTCAATAAACACAATTTCTTTTGGACTGTATCAGATTACATTCCCAAATCGCAAGAAATGCAGAAGGCTCAAACATCAGCTATCAAATCAAACTTATTGGTAGCACACATCATTGGAAGTAGCCTCCTTCTTGACAAACTTCAAGTCAAATATAAAGTTTTTCTGATTCATAACATACTATGCTCAATTTGATAGTTATTACTAACAAAGTTTATATTCCTGCCTGAAGAGTTCCATCTTGAAAACAATGTAGAAGAGTATGGGCATCAGATTCTGAAGAAATGCTTCAATCCAACAGCATTCACACAATAGCCTCATGATTTTAGGAAAACATACAAACTTAATAGCATAATCAGAAATTTTCCTTTTAATTTCAATAAATTTTTACTCACTAAAAAACGGGTGGAAATCGTCGATTTGATGACAGCAAACATGGACTATTAAACTATTGACATGAAACCATAACTTTCCTAAAAAGTATCACTCTGGAACATGGAGAATTCAGCAAGAAAGATTACTATACATATGATGATATTGGGGCAGGACTTATCACCATAATATGAGTATTGGAAGAAAGGAGAAAAGTGAAAAAAGAAACAAGAAACATGAGCTGTATCACTTACAGTAAATAAACTAATTTGGGAAGATACGCCAGGGGGCAACTCATCTGGATTAGCATAGAAAGCTTCCAAATTGAATGACTTGGGTCGTTGGAATGCCAAGATTTTGATACTTGGAATGGGCTGGCCTTTTGGAAACAAGATGATATTTGACCCAGTACTTATTGGGCCTTCATCTGATGAGAATCCAATGGAGAATGGTAAAGAATCCTGGACCTACATAAGATACAAATGGCCAACAGAAATTATCTCAGGGAGCAGTAATTCCACACTGTGGATAGAAATGACAAACCTGAGTACAGATACACATAAAGAGAGAAACTAAATTCACAACAATTAAACAAAAGTATGTAGCTTCTTATTGCTGCGGAAAAGTAAAACGGTACGCGATAATGTATCCTATCTAATGCAGCAGTTGATTTGAGATTCATTAAAGAAGCACAGCTAATTTATTGGTAAATAATCAATGGTACATGTAAATCTAGTTCCTTAATAACAATTTTTACCACAGCTACACCATAAACAAAGTGAAATAAAAACTTAAAAGCAAGTCAACAACAAGAGCGTGTCTTTTGACTTGAAAATTATCTTGAGGTTACAATGATCTTTAAATACTCACCTCATACTCTCTGACTCGAAAAACTGGACTAAGCATTGCACACTGAAGAGCACATCCACGTGCAACACATTCACTTGCATTAATTGTACGGCTGGGTTCTTTCCCAAATAAAGATGCTAACAACTTTGTGATAGCAGGTATCCTAGACCCTGATCCAACAAGTTCAATTGAATGGATCTTGTCCACGGATAACAATGAATCAGCTATAGCTTTTCTGCAAGGAACACTAATCCTCTCCAATAAACCTGAAGCCAACCTCTCAAATTCCTCCCTCTTGATAGAACCTTTAACATCTTTCTCATCCATCAAGCACTCAATATTCAAAGGGGCCTCTGCATTTGCACTCAAAATTTTCTTCAACTTTTCACAAGCAGCCCTTAACCTAATACATGCCCGGACATTAGAAAGGACATCTATTTTGTAGTGCTCCTTGAACTGTAAGACAAAATAATTAAACAAAATATCATCAAAGTCTCTCCCTCCCAAGCTGCTGTCAAAGGCATGAGACAATATCCTCATTTGTCCAGCTTCAAATGAAACAATAGAGACCTGGGTATCAGAATGACCAATGTCAACAAATGCAACATAAGTTGGTCCTCCATTGGAGAAATCTGTTTTATAGATCCCGTAACTAAGAGCAGTTGCAGTGCAGTCATGCATCAACCTCAAAGGCTTCAACCCTGCGATCATTGCAGCATTTAAATATGCCCGTCTCTGTAAATCAGTAAAATATGATGGTATCCCAATTACACAGTCTGCTATAGGCATTTCCAAGTTTTTCTCTGTTATGTCTTTCAAATGAGAAAAGAGCATTGCCATTATCTGAACTGGTGTAAATGTATGTCTCTCACCCAAATATCTCAAGTGGACAAGAATGCCACCATCTTGTCCTTCAGAAGTTTCAAATGGTAACATACTCAATTCATTTTGGACATCAGGGTCCTTGAAGTTGCGACCAATCAACTTCTTGACCTGAGATATTGTGGATTTTGGGTTCATCACGGCAGAGGCAGCTCCTGCAGACCCAACAAACCGCTGTTTCTCCCCGAAACATATCACAGCTGGGGTTTCACGCTTTGACTCGTCATTCAACAACACATCAATGCCCCTTTGCTTCACAGCAGCAATGACACAGTTTTCATTACCAATGTCAAAGCCAACCACGCTCATTTCAATTCAACAAGAATGTGAGCCGTGCAAAAGAAAATAACAGCACAACTCGCAAGGAATATTCGCAATCTACCTCCCGCTGCGCGCAAAAGCAAAAGAAAGAAGGAAGATTAAAAGAGAAAACGAAGGTTATAGTGAACACTAAATTTTCAAACGTTAGATTCTAAATGCATAGGAGGAAATTGGAACCGATAAACATATACTTGATGTCAACTCCTTTCAAGCATCTAAACCCTGAAAAATGACCCATCATATGAGAACCTTGACATTCTCCCTCATTCCCTCGTTTTCTCAAGAATTAAAGAAAAACACATCCAATAACAAACAAAAATTGACAACATCACAACAATTTGGTATAAAGTGAAGCACGTAGATGATTAAGAAGAGAGAGAGAGAGAGAGAGAGGTCAGGTACCTGAATCACAGATACTTGTTTTCGATGGAAAGCTAAAGAAATGTTAGTGACAAACAAGAACCGAAGAGAAAGTGAGCAATGAAAATGAGACAATATCGGCGCAGCGTTCGCGGAGGCAGTGGCATCTTCCGGAAACCAAGAATTTTTGGGAGCTCTTTCGTAAATAACGTTTCCCTAAACTATGTCGTTTCACTAATTTCTTTATACGGGATTGATAATTTCTCAATAGCTCCGGTTCTTGAATTACTTTTTATCTTTTTTACAACGGAATATAAAAATCAGTAATTTGAGTTATAAAAGTTGAGGAATTTAAATATTTAAGACCTGTTTGATTTTATTTCTTTGTTTATAAATTTAACAAAAATATATATAGTAATAAATAAAATGTTAGTTTATAATTTTTACATATAACTATTAGGGACAGAAATCCTATAGTTATATCGGGAAAGAT
>JAOQMQ010000196.1:34381395-34397964 GCA_027563845.1 Erythroxylum subrotundum
TAAGTGCGTGATCAGGATCAGCATCTGCTCCACTACGGAAATGCCTTATGATTATCTGCTCTTCCTCCACAGGTTTTGCATTTGGGGAAAGGGATCTGTTGTAAAGAAAAGCAAAACTTGAAGCACATTCAAACAAATAAACAATTCATTCACGGTTACCAATGTGAGTTCCAATAGAGCTTTTAGCAAACTATTTGCATTACATGATTAATTATCCTATATTGTACAAAGCTGTAAATAAATGATGACTATTAGTCATGTTGAAACACTAATCACGTTTGCACGAATCTGCACTACCATGTACTAGTTTAGAATATGAGTATACAATTAGTTAATGTTGAAGACCCCTTTTAGTATTAGAAAAATCATATAATCGCTGAGAAACGGAAAATAATCCTCATAAATAAAAATTTGGATGTATTATTGGGTTTTACGTTTCGTAACGGAGTTGTTTAAAAAAAGTTTCATTACTAATTAAGGGTAGGATTGCGTATTATTGAATTTCTACAAATCGCACTTATCAGTGAGATTCATGCTAGGTGGTGTGTTATTGTTGATTACGAATGAAATTGTTTAATCTCTAAAACTTACATATGTATGTATAAATTAATGTCATTATACAATATTTTCAAACATATTTTCATATCAAAATAATTGATTATTATTGATAATTTTGTTTTCATCATGAACGGATCCACACCCATAAAAAAATAAAATTTTGCTCCCATTAAAAATTTGCCTATTAAAAATAAAATTTTACCCCATTAACATTTTGTCCCCATTTAAAAATTTTTTTTGATCCGTCCCTGATTTTCATGACTATTAATCAAAATTTCATCATCTTGTACGGAAGGGAAAATTTCATGAAAGATTTTTACAGTAATAGTGGTTTCAAGCTATACTTCTGGTGGTTTAATTTATTTTAAGGTTCCATATATTTTTCTAATAATTTGAATAATTAAAATTAAAATGTTAATTAATTGATGTTGGTTCATTTTCTTGATAGTAATAATCAAATTCTAATTTCAAGCACGAAAGTTATTTTTAAGGAAATTAAAAAAATAAATTTGAAAGCAACAGATTTGATAAATCAGTTAAGATAATGACAAGCAAGATCCTTAATACATTTGTATTTTATACAACGCAAATACAAAAGGTCTTTCATACAAGAATTATATTTTGACGAAAACAATTTAAGGATCAAAATGTACTCTTTAGTTTTTAAGAAATATTAACGAAAATTTAACTTGTTTGTAAGGGAAATTTTCAGTCTTTAAAGTTTTCAGAGAAATAATTAAAAAACGAAACCAATTCATCCGTTTTAAAAGTAAAAATGTTAAACTGGTTCAATTTTAACTTTTCGGTTAAATTTATTTTAATAACTTTTGTTATTAAAAATGTATTAATTTATTAATTAATTAAAATTTTAATTAATAAGTACTTATAAACTAAAATAAATCAATTAAATTTTATTTAATAATTTTTTAATTAAAATTTAAATTCTTCAGTATCTAATAACTTTTTTAACTATATTTTAAATTCTTTAATTTTATTTAAACGGTTTAATATAAATTAAATCTTTTAAAACTTAAATATTTTGTCATAATAATTTAATTTTTAACCTAATTTTTAAAACATTGTTGAAGATGGCTAACCACAAAAACAAATTGCAAATAGAATACAAGTGAATTGAGTTTTATCAACACAAAATCTACATACTGCGAAGATAAATTAGTAATCTATGTGGTTAAATTAAATTAAAGAGGAAGAAAATATATCAGAATACGTGGACCCCAATCCATCAGCTTTCTCCTAACGTATGCAAAACCCTAAGCCCGCCCTTTTTTCTCTAAACCTTAAACCCCTCGCTCTTTCTGTGCTCACCAACGAAAGACCTTGCCTTGTACTAACGCTCTCTCAAAAAACCAAAGGTCTTGACTTTCCCATTCATTAAGGATTGTAAGTCCCTTTTAAGGACGACCCAGAATGAGGAAATCCAAATCGCAATCCAAACAACTGCGAAAGCAACGTATAGTTGTAGAACAAGAAGAAATTAACTTTCTAAACCAGTGGATAGAATCCCAGAAACCTGAGTCCGGATCCAACCCCCTCTCTCTTCCGCCGCTCCCTTCGGATGATGCTCCCGTCGGCCGCCTTCCAGAAGGCGGCTTTTCCCGGTATGCAGGGGCTACCAAGTTTAGTGAGTTGCCGTTGTCAAAGAAGACAAAAGATGGGTTGAAGAAGGCTAATTATATTTTGATGACTGATATACAGAAGGCGTCTTTGCCTCACGCGCTTTGCGGCAGAGATATTCTCGGTGCTGCCAAAACTGGGTCTGGAAAAACCCTCGCTTTTGTTATTCCTGTAAGTGTCTAGTGTCTAATTTTTATTCAGGTTCATGATTATGTTTTGTGGGATTGTCATTTCCTGATGATAGTTTGTAAAGGTTAGTTCTTTAACCTATTACATGAATTTACATTAACCTAACCCATGCCCTTTTGGTGTGGGGTGGGCGAAGTTCAGGTTTTGGAGAAGTTACACAGGGAAAGATGGAATCCCCAAGATGGGGTAGGCAGCATTATAATGTCTCCCACGAGGGAATTAGCGGGGCAACTTTTTGGTGTACTAAAAGCAGTTGGGAAGTTTCATAACTTTAGTGCTGGCCTGCTAATTGGCGGTCGAAAAGATGTGGATGTGGAGAAGGAGCGTGTTAATGAGCTGAACATATTGGTTTGTACTCCTGGTCGGCTTCTTCAACACATGGATGAAACACCAAATTTTGACTGTTCTCAACTTCAGGTCGAGATCTGCGCATAGTTATATGTCTTTTTGTTTTATTGGAAGACATGAATATGATTGTGCTTTCTTAGTAGTGAGTATGATATCTGTTCAGAATGGTTTACTTTTTCTATATCTTTATTTTAAGGATTTGTTTATGTTTTTTGTACAAGCTAGTACTTTAGGCACTGGTTAGAGCTCTATTGCCCCTTTCATATATAGCTGATTTAGATAAAATTTCTTGGCTAGGGAACAGTTATTGGTCCTTGATGAGGCAGATCGTATTCTTGACGTTGGTTTTAAAAAGGCTGTGAATGCAATAGTTTCACAGCTACCTAAGCACAGGCAAACCCTTCTCTTTTCTGCCACTCAAACCAAGTCTGTTCAGGATCTTGCAAGACTCAGTTTGAAGGATCCAGAGTATCTCAGTGTGCATGAAGAGGCTGTGACAGCGACTCCTAACCGGTTACAACAAACTGCTATTGTTGTGCCTCTCGATCAAAAATTGGACATGCTATGGAGTTTTATAAAGACACACCTTAATTCAAAGATTCTTGTATTTCTTTCAAGCTGCAAGCAGGTGAGTTACACAAGTTTATTCTAATTGTATGAAACTTGTGATGTGGGTGCACAGTGTTGCTACTATACATGGTAAAGACTGGGGGAATATAGTAGATTCTTGAATCACTATTGGTTCAGTAAGATACGAATGTAATGATATTTTGAATTATTAGTTCTGTTGATGGGAAGCAATACTGAGATGCATTTCAATTAATTTTCCCCAACATTTTCCAATTCCAGGCCGGTCAATGTGCCAAGCTGTCTTTTGATTCATACATGAAAAAAACATGTAATTATGTTTCTATTATATGGCTTTGATTTTTTGAGTTGGTTGCTGGTATATTTCACTGCTGCTGCTGCTTTGGAAGTTGAAATTTTTTTCAAATGTTAGGTTATAAAAGTTTTGATGAATGTATTTGTTTTTGCAGATTCATTTTATCTTGGTATGTGTCCATGTCAGGTTTTATTGAGGTGGATTATATTTGGTACATAGCTAAATTATTCTTGTATACAACATGAAGAGGGAGGAAGCATTGTCCTTTCCTAGGGGCCTATTATTATTCAATTCCTGATGTCATATGCATAATAATGCTTTGTGGAATCAGTAATTACTCGCTCCAATATGAATTGCCACTAGTTTCAACTTTCTTCATGTGCAATTTGATAGGTGAAGTTTGTCTTTGAAGCATTTAAGAAACTGCAACCAGGGATTCCATTGAAGTGTCTCCATGGAAGGATGAAGCAGGACAGGAGGATGGGAATTTATTCTCAATTTTGTGAGCAGCGATCAGTTCTCTTTTCAACTGATGTATCCTCTAGAGGCCTTGACTTTAATAAGGCAGTTGACTGGGTTGTTCAGGTGAGATATTGATTGTTTCATAAATTGAAAGCTTGCCTTATATGAGCACTGGTTCATTTGAATATTACTTGCTTGCTTAGGTGGACTGTCCAGAGGATGTTGCTTCCTACATACATAGAGTTGGTCGTACGGCACGTTATCAATCTGGAGGGAGGTCTGTTGTGTTCCTGATGCCGTCAGAAATGAAAATGCTTGAAAAGTTACAAGCAGCAAAAATACCTATAAATGTTATTAAGGTGAGCCACCTAATTTTAGAGTGATTTGAGCATTTAACCTGATTTGACTGGTTTTAGATATTGCTTGTTCTAAATGTGAAAGATGGTTGCTGTATGGAGTACACTAAATTTGTTCATTTTGTTACTCACTTTAGGCAAACACAAAAAAGTTGCAACCAGTTTCTGGGTTAATGTCTACTTTACTAGTCAAGGATGACGATTTGCACAAGTTGGCTAAAAGGGCATTGATTACATATTTGCGTTCCATACATATTCAGAAGGACAAGGAAGTGTTTGATGTGATGACACTCCCAATTGATGAATTTTCAGCTTCTTTGGGTCTACCAATGACCCCAAAGATCCGTTTTCTTAATCAGAGAATTAAAGGGCAAAAGACAACAGGAAAATCTTCCCCCATTTTGTTGGAAAGCATGAATGAGGATAGTACAATTGATATTCCGAGGGAAAAGTTTGAAAGTCATGACTTTAATGAAGAACTTGCAGATAGAAGAGAAAAATTAGACATTAGTGACGATGAGGAGGAAAATGTGGACAAAGATTTTCTTTTAAGAAAAGATGCACCGATTGTGGGGGATGCAAAAACAAGTGAGATTGGAGATATCATGTAAGTGAAGTTTGTAGCTCCTGTATAACGCTGTTTAATGTTCCATTGGATTAACAAAAGGCGTTGCTTGTAGAAGCCCAGCTTCCATTTTGCATGCCTTTTCTTTTTATTTGGACTCACCTAGTTCTTACTTTTTTTGTTGATTACTTGAGGCCTGCAACACGGGTTTTGAAGAAAAAGAAGTTGAAGATTAATATCCACAGACCACTGGGGACAAGAGTTGTCTTTGATGAGGAAGGCAATACACTTCCTCCATTGGCTAGAGTGGCAGATACAAAGACTATTGATGAGTCATCTTTGCTTGACCAAGGTATACTGAAGCTTTAATGCCATTTTTCTGTTTGACAGAATGAGTAGATGTCTTTTGTTAAGATGGTTAATAGCCTGAAATAGCAGGTCTAGGATTGCTGATTGACATCTGTATACAAATCGGCAACTCAAAATCCCATTTCTTCGAGCTATGCTAGTTTCATATATAATGCTCATGTTTCGTTTTCTACAGGCAAAAGAAGTGAATATTATCAAAAGATGAGAGAAGAGCTGAAGCAGGCAGACAAGGAAGATAAACAATTGGATCGACAACGTCGCAGAGAGAAACGTATTAAAGAGAAGATGAAGTGGAAGAAAGACTCCATGGAAGAAGAGGAAAGTGAGCATGAGTTTTCTGCGAAAGACGAAGAGAACATGCAGGACATGAAACAGAAAAGGCAAAAGATCTATTTTAATAGTAGTGATGATGACGAGGTTAAAGAAAAGAGTGATGTAGGCATGAATACTGATTCCATTTCTTTGGCAGAACAAGAAGCTCTGGCTCTTAAGTTGTTAAATTCCATGCACTCATAGATCCTTTTTTGTCACATGATACCAACTTCCAACTTTTTAGTTTTATGTGGTCCATTTCTGTACATTTTGTCAATTCATTTATTTTTTTCAGAAATGATACTTCCATTTTGTCCATATCCTTTTCTCGATTCTAGCATAGCTGCTATGATTCTGGATGATGATTTTGCTCAAAATTTACAAAGAAATGGAGTTGTATATGGAAAGATTACTGCGGTATAGATATTATTCAAAATGGAACTTTTATGCAATTTGATGGACAAAATCGGTTTATTAAATCACTTTTAAGTCAAAATGCTGAACTTGTACTAGTCCTTTCGAAGTTTTTCTGTCGTTCTTTTGAAACAAGAATTCAAGCGCAAAGCTTAAGTCGAAACAGGAACTTCCAATGTCTTATGTTATGTTCCACTTAACCTCGGGTTGTATTCCTGTGAAGGATAAATGCTACAAGGTATATGCAATCTACGACAAAATCAATAGCACAGCCTGTAATTTTCCAAAAACAAAACAAAGGCAGGCAAAATTTAGGACAGTCGAAAACGTTTAAAATTCTGCTCGTGGGGAGATAATGGAGATCTGCAAAAAGTTGTGTTATGAAGCAAAATTAAACCTAATGTAAGGTCAATTTTCAGCAGGAAAACTGGACACGCAGCAGGTCTCAATCTTTTATTAACTACTAAATAAGAAGTGATATTTGGCTCAAACATTACACCAATATGTATGTATACAAAGATTTTACTGAGCAAGTCCACAATCATACGAGTGGGGTAACACGCGCTAACAAAACATAATAGGTCCTCCCGTCCACTCAGTTGTCCTACCAGATATAATATATAAGAAAAGAGGAAAGGAAAATGTCGAATTGGAAGTCGACAAACAGCAAACTGGTTTGGAGAACACAAAATGTACTACAAAGCCATTAGTCAATAGCGGCATGTCGAGATGCGCCAATTATCAGTTTACAAACACCTCTCATCTGATAGAACTAATCCTAAAAAAGCAGCTACAAAGCACAATTTCCCACACCAAGCACTGGAAGACAATAACCACTCGATACCTGCAAATTGAGATTGTCATGAAGAGAATACATGAACTCCAACTGGTGACGCCGCACAACTAGATCACTGCAGAAAGCATAAAATGTTATTACATAAGCAAGCACCCAGAATTTCGTAGCAAAAGGTAGCATGTAGTAGTATTATGGATACACATCTGCGAGTATAAAAGCGTCTGTAGACACCAGTAAGCAATGATAATATAAGATCATACATTTAAGTTGTTGAAATATTACTGTAAGCATTATATGCTTCAATGTCGTCCATATTTAAGCATCTTCTTTTTCCCTAGAAAGAGTTTCCAATATTCTCTTCTACAAGAAGTTATTTAGACAGAGCAGTCATATAAGGTTCTCCAATCTTAGTTAAGAAGGCCATGTAACTTACTTGCTGTGGCTGCTGGTAAGCTCCTGGCTGTTGGTAAGCTCCTGGCTGTTGGTAAGCCCCAGGCTGTTGATAGTTTCCGTATCCAGGATAGCCTCCATAATACATGTTAGGATCTTGAGGAGCAGCTGCATATCCATATGCATCATATCCTTGAGCATATCCGTAGTAACCACCACCACCCCACTGGCTTTGTTCTGGCTGAGACTGAACACAGCATCCTTCTAAATCAGTAACATGAACAAAAAATAAAACAAGGAAAAAAAAAGAAAAAAAATAAAAACCTGTTTGTTTGACGGACTACGTCCCCATGAGAGCCGAATACTTTGTCCTGCTAACTGAGTTCCATTCAACATCAAAAGCGCTTGCTCCGCACAAGAACTAGACCACCGCATACGAAAGAATATCAGAAATCAAGATAGGCAAAATCATTAAAAAACACAAGTTAAGAGTTTTGTCCCAAGTACCGATTTGCAAACTGAACGAAACCACAGCGTTTTCCAGCAGGTATCTTCACATGCACTAACTCACCATATTTACTAAATACAGTTCTCAAAACATCATCTGTAACACTAGGATCCAAAGCACCGACAAAAACCTGCATCAAGGAGCTCATAAAATCATTTGCGGTAGCAAAAATCAAACACTGCTGACATAAATCAAACTACCCACAGTGGTATTATTTGGATCATTCTCGCCCTGGGTTCCTTGAGGATTGTCATACGTAGCTGCAAGAACAAATGAAGCCAAAAGATACATAACTACAGCTGAAGAAAAGGTCAAAAAGACAGCCTACCAATAAACCCTATGAAACCAAGATTTTTCATTTGTGGAAGTTTCGTTGGAATAGACGATATTCCCTTCCAAAGAAATGGTTAGTGTAGCATTAGAACATCAACATCCAATTTTTTAACTTACAACACATGCAATGAGAAGTTGTTCAGTAAAAGAAGCACTAAAGTGTCACATTGATTCATGAAGATTCAGAATCAACGAAATGGAACTAGCCAGCAGAGAAAAATAACAAACAAACAAAATTCACAAGGGTGTATTGTCAGAAAAAAAAAAAACAGTTACAAAAAGTTTATCAACAGTGAGTATGCTGCAGCAGGACTGGTAAACACTCAGGAGAATCATAGTAAAGTGAATTAAACATAAATTCTGATGTGAGAGGCCTCACAATAGAAGGAAGCAACTGTCTTCAGGGGCATAACTAAAGTATCCCTCTTACACTGACTGTTAATGTCCTACTTCTAATAGGGACCATCCTCTGAAGGTGATAAGCTTTCAACTCTTCCATGGAAAATATGTAAAGGTCACATATCACAACCAGTAATAATGAGCTCACTTCACTTCAATCATGGGCTTTTCTTTGCCAGCGTCGGTATTAATCTTTATGGGTAGACAACTCAATATTAGCTCAATACCAATTTCTATGGGGAACTACTAAGAGCAAAAAAAGAGAGGGAGAGAGAGCAACTGAGAGGTAACCTCGGATTAAATAAAGAAATTATCATAAGACTGCAACATCAAATTGCACCAGGGGAATATCTCTTCAAAAACATCCAAGGACATTAATATTTGCAAGGTGGTGGGGTTGGTTAAAATGGCAGCTTTGTAATAATAACGACTGGGTCTACAGTTGTTCGCGTGGTTCCCAACATTGTGAATCAATCTACAGAGCAGATGTTTACTCATGATGTAGAAAAACATATGGAAATTTAGACTAGGTCTCGACCATATGTAAACAGTACAAGAAAACTGAATAAAAGAAATAGAACAACGGTTGACATAAAGTAGCAGAACTAAGGAGATGTGTAAAAGGAATTAAACGAACTTGGACGAAAGGAATAAAATTAACTTGGCTGGTAACTCCTTAAATAAAAGGAACTGGAAATTAAAGGGCGAATGTGGCAAAAAAGCCACAAGTAAATTAAGTAAGCTTATGATGTAAACTAAATAACTGACCTAAAATGAGGCCACGCATTTAGGTGGAATCATTTCAGCTGAAAACAGTTCCAGGCCCCTCAAAATGAGAGCCTCTTGGCGTCCTGCTTTAAGACAACATGAGTTTTATATAAGTTTTTGCATGTTTTAGTTGAATTAAATGCGCCCAAGTTTAGAAAGGTAATTGCTGGAAGGAAATGACTCCGAAATTCATCTATCCTCAAAACTGAAAACTGAGAGCAGAGGAAATTAAGAGCATTGTTTTTGAACAAAGTCACCTAAGAGAATACACAATTAAACAAACACTGAGCCAAGGCATCAAACACTAAGTAACAGACAGTGGTAATGAAACAGGAATAAACATATATAAAATGATATTCATGCCACAAAGGGTTCAAGAACTTACCTTTCTGGAACTGTTGGACCACAGGCTTCTTAGTAGCAGCAGGTCCAATCCGCATTGGCCTAGTAGAACAGTACTGTCCATTCATTTCAACCATGGCCCGTTGCTGCTCATTTTCATTACCAAACCTCACAAACCCATATCCCTTAGAATGTCCAGTGATCCGATCAGTCACAACTTTTGCACCTTTAACTGATGGATAGACATTTTTGAATGTTTCTTGCAATAGGTAATCATTGACATCAGCAGCCAAATCACCAACAAAAATAGTATAATCTGGACCTTCATCCTGTCGTCTTTCACCAGCAGCAAGTGTAGCCCAGTTCAGCCGGAAAATTTGCTCTGAATTTGGCATTGTTGCACCATTGTAAGTCTGCAAGATCCTCTCTGCAGCAGCTCGAGATACAAACTCAACAAAACCATAACCCTCAGGGTAACCTGTTTGTTTATTCCTAATGACCTTAGCTGATACAGCCTGCAACACACAATGCATCTTTCATGTATGGAAGAACATACAAAATAAAGAAAGTTTATCTGTTAACCACTTAACAAAGTTCACTTCTTTGCCTCATGATTTAAACTTTCAAACTCCAATACATAGCCAACTGACATATAAACACAAATACATATGCATATAACCATAGCCAACACATGACATCAGGCCATCATTCTGTAAAATTCGACATTGTAAAAAGAATTGCCCAACTAATCCAAATTTCATAACAAATCGTGCAAAAAAGAGAATAGTCCGCCACTTTTACCAAATTCTTCAGTATAAGCACAAACCCAAAACAAAAAACTCAAGACCAAGATACAAAATCCAATACAAGTTCCCTACTTTCCAACAAGACGAAACAAAACTCAAATGGCTTTACCTCTCCAGTAGCGGCAAAAATAGACATGAGATAATTCTCGTCCATCCACTGCTGCAAGTCACCGATCCACAAAGACTTGATCTCATTAGCGTCCAGAGCTCCGCCACCACCGGTAGGTATCGAAGAAGCCACGCCGTACTGCGACGGGGGAGGGATAGGCGGCGGAGTCCATCCAGCGGGCGGCGGAACGGGCTGCCCCTGCTGTTGCATCATCATCATCCACTGAGCGTTCTGCTGCTGGTACTGCTGATCGGCCGACATGGGCTGAGGAGCAACTCCGGTGGGTGGTTGTTGCATCATTAAGGTTAGGGCTAATAGAGATAGGATAGGTTAATTAGGGAGAGTGATGGAGGCAGATCTAGGTGGGAATAAGGAAAACCCTAAGTGGATTATGATTTGAGAGAGACGTCAAAAGGGCTATGGTTAAGATTGGGAGTGGGAGGGAGAGAAAGGGCGAGAGAGGATTAGGATGGGTTTTATATATGTGAGAGTGGCGCTGTTTGGGCCTCTTTTCATTGCCAAATCGAGTGGCTTGGACTTGGATTGGGCTGTTGCACTACCATATTTAAATTTTTTCAACCCAAGCCCTCTTGCTAATAATGATTTAACTTCTTATTAGTGTTATTAATTGAAAAAAAGAACAAATTATATAGAAATAAAGATTAAAAAATAGTTTCAACTTCTAATTTGAAAATTCGAGATTTTAACCTTTATTTAGGATGATTAAATTTTAGTTAAAATAACTTCTATTTTATTATATATTATTTTATCTTCTTAGTATAATCATTTTGCAATAAAGTTATTATATTTTATAAATATAAGAAATATTTTATAAAAATTCAAGTAATAAGTCTTGAAGTGAATTTTTCATATAAGTTTAGAAAGTTTAGTAATTTTTTTTGAAATAAAATATTTGTGTATGACTTTTTTCAAATTTTAAATTATAAGTTTTTTAAAAGGATAATGGGATTAATGATTTTTAAATTATAAGTTAGTGATGATGATATGGGAAATTTTCACATGTAACCTAAACTATATGCTAAGAGGTGTTATAATGAATAATAATGCTTAGTTAGCAACCTAATACTTTTTTTGTTCTTTTTAATATTAATTAAAAACAATGGTGATTATAAATATACATGCATATGGCTTTTTTTTAATTCAAGTACAAAAAGTTTGTAGATTATAAAGAAAGAAATGAAATTATAGTAAGGACCCAAAAGATTAGACTCATATATTTTTTAAATGCTTAAACTAATGAAATTGTACTTAATTTGGTGAAAACTATACTAAATTTAATTGTGATTTATATTTTTCTTACAAATGTTATGTATAAATTGTTGATCAATCTAACACAATAAATAAACTCACCTAATATTCTCATTTAAAAATAAATTTAATGTAAAAATAATTTGATAGATATATCAACATCCTTAATGTAGAAAGGTTAAGACTAATGGAATTTATTAGCAGCGAAAATTTTGAAATTTGAACTATTCCCGTTGATTATAAAAGTTGTCATTTTCATTAGTTAAAATACTTTGAAAGCAACTGTGGGGAGTCCATCAAAGTTTGGTTTAAATCTTATAATTAGGTAGGTTAAATAATCGTTTTGATTGTTTTTCTCAAAGTCTAACTGAGATTTTAGCTCATAATTTTGATGATGATGAAATAGGTCAAACCTGACTAGGCCTGCTGTCAATCCCTAAGACATGTGGCCCGAGTCTAGCCTAAAGTCGAGACTAGCTCGTGCCTCGCAGCTTAAGCTTTAGTGGGTCACCTAAAATGATGTCGTTTTAGGCAAACGGTTGGCCCACTTGAGCCTCCAACCCCTCAAGCTTAAACTCGTCTAAAATCTTAGTCAAATTAGGCCTGCCCCTTGACTTTAGGTGGGCTCAAGCCTAATTACCACACCTACATGTTAGTACTAATATTTTTATCCTTAATTATATTAGTAAGTTAATATGTAAAAGTTCAAGCTCAATAAAAAGGTAGGGTGAGTCAATAAGCCAATTGAACAATCAAATGATGAAGAAAATGAAATACACATGCAATTCAAGTGAAAATATCTAAGTCATATACTCATTTAATTTCTCTCTCATCTTCTTAAACTCCATTTTCTTAACCTTGTTAGGCCTAATTTTTTATTCAAAGTTGCCTTTGTAATCCCCATGTAGGAAGTCTAATGAAGAGTTTCTCATGTAAAGTCTATTGTAATATTTGATATTCCAATTTTTTAAAATATCCTAATTGGTGGTTAATAGCGATATAGGATAATGAGTGGGTATTACTATATTTATGTGAATTAAAGTTGCTACTCTTAGAATTGGATGCGACTAAGCATCACTAAGGAAGAATTGTTGGAGTTTGTGATAGTTGTAAGTTTTCGTACTTAATAGTCAAACATCAATAGATAAATAATACATAAATCATTTATGTCCATTAAGATCTTGAATATAATAATAACTATATAGATGAAGCGAATAAATCTACCTTGAGTGGAATTCAATATGATGTAGAGAGAGCTTTCAACAATTACAAACTAGTTTCTCTCCCTTAATCCTCTTTTTGTAGCAGATAGCTTGATGGATAACCAAATATGTTTGTTATGTATTTTATTTTGCCTGCATACTTAATTAGGATGGAGAAGATTAGTTTATATATTTGTTCACATTAAATCTCGTACGTCTATCAAGTACTAAATTAACGGTTAAGATTTAATATACTATTAAATTAAGAAAAAAACCTAAACTAAATTTAATATGGGTCTATAGAAAATATAGGTCATAATATCAGGTCATATTTCTTACATTCTCCCACTTGGCTAGGTGTTTCATCATTATATTTAATATTATAACATAAGGCTAGCAAGAAATTAAATCTTATAAATCGTTAACATCATAAGCACCTCAACATAACAAATCACATAACAGGTTATGGCAGTTATACACGGTATAGTCATATACTCCCTTCTATATACCACTACATTAAGAACTTATTATATTTAGGTTCATAAGTTGCATATAAACAACACACAGTCCACTTGCTTGTTGTGAAAATACATATAAATTTCTTATTCAAACAATCATGTATACATAAACATAATTAATAAGAAATACAAAATTAAAAAACATATTATTGTTGAGCTCAAAAGTGTTCAAATATTATCATCAAACATTATTATCAATCATCAACACAACCAAGATCCATCCTAAGCACATGTTCTTTGAATGTCTTTGGTTGTAAATCTTTAGCTAGAGGATCTGCAACCATGAAATTCATCATAATATGTTCTATATACACTCTTTATTTCTGAATCTCCTATTTAATAACAAAATACTTTAATTCCATACGTTTTGTGCCGCTGGAGTATTTGTGTTTTTAGAGAAGAAAAAAGTTGCTGAATTATCACAATAAATTTTCAACAGCTTGCTTACTGTGTCGACAACCCAAGCTTTGAAATAAAGTTTTGCAACCATAATGCATGAATTGTAGCCTTATAACAAGCTATAAACTCTGCTTCCATAGTGGATGAAGCAATGATAGATTGTTTGACATTTTTCCATGAGATAACTCCTTCAGCTAGTAGGAACACATAGTCAAACGTTTACTTTTTACTATCAACACACCAAGCAAAATCTGAATCTGAATATCTAATCACGTCTAAATGATCAGACCTTTCATAAGTGAGCATATAATCATTTGTTCCTTGAAGGTATCCCAATACTTTCTTTACAGCTTTTCAATGATCAATACAAGGATTACTTTGATATCTACCCAGCATCCCTATTGCAAAGTTGATGCCAAGTCTAGTACAGGTTTATAGGTACATCAAATTGCCCATAATAGAAACATATGAAACTGTTTTCATTTCCTTATGTTCCACATCATTCTTTGGACATTGCATAAATCTAATTTATCTCCCGTTTGAATATGGATTATACCTGCTGAGTACTTGCTTATGCTAAATTTCTCAAGAATTTTTTCAATATAGGCTTTCTGAGACAATCCTAATAAACCTTATGATCTCTTACGGAATATTGAAATCCCAATCACAAAGGATGCCTTTCACATATCTTTCATTTGAAAACTCTTAGAAATAAATTATTTAGTCCTATCAATAAACCTAAGTCATTAGCAGTAAGCAAAATGTCATAAACATACAAAACTAGAAATATAAACTTACTCCTATTGATTTGTCGATAAATACACCGATCAATAGTAATTTCCTCAAAATTAAAAGAAGTAATGGTATTATTGAAATTAATATACCATTTCCTGAAGACTTTTTTAAATCCATATATTGACTTCTTCAATTTATACACCACATTTTCCTTTCCTTCAATGGAAAAACCTTCAACTTGATCCATATAAACTTCCTCCTTAAAATCCTCATTCAGGAAGGATGTTTTTACATCTATTTGATGTAGTTCTAAATCAAATTGAGCCACTAATGCTAAAATTACTCTCAATGAATCTTTCTTTGAGATAGTTAAAAAGGTCTTTTTATAATCAATGCCATCATTTTTAATGTAACCTTTGGAAACAAGTTTAGTTTTATATCTTTCAACATTATCATTTGAGTCGTGTTTGGTTTTAAAGACCACTTACATCCAACTCGTTTAGAACCTTCTCGCAAGTCTACAAGATCCCATACAGTGACGGAGCCAGAAATTTAATATAGGAGGGCCCGAATATTAATTTTTATAAATTTTGGAGATCCCAGTGCACCGCTGACCCTTAAATAACTCCGTTCTTTTATATATATATTCAAAATATTTTTTAAAAAACCTTGGGGGGCCCAGTGCACCACTAGGCTCCATGTGGCTCCGTCTGTGATCCCATACATCATTTTGAGCCATCAATTTCAACTCTTCTTTCATAATATCAATCCATCTTTTAGACTTATCACTACCTATGGCTTGTGAAAATGAAACATGATCATTATCAATGCCACAATTAAACTGACCCTTGCAAATAAACTACATAATCATTAGATATAACCGACCTTCTAACCCTTACAGGTTTATTTAAAGTTATACCAATTGGTTCATTTGCATAAGTTGGTGGTAAGTTAGGTTCTTAATGAGGTGCTTCTTCATTATCCAAATGTTGTTCTTGGTTATTTTGATCTTCCAAAGCAGGAACAACATTTGTTGTAGTTGTGGGTTTAAGAACATTTATGGGTAATGTTCATTAATATCCACACTTGATTTTCAGCACTCTCATTAACCTCACCATTTTCTAAAAATTTGGCATTGGTTGTTTTAATAATTATAAAACCGTGGTTTGGACAATAAAATCACCCTTTGGATTTCTCTATGTAACCAATAAAGTAACCACTAACTGTTCGAGAATCCGGTTTTCTTTCATGTGGATTATAAATTTGAGCTTTTGATGGACAACCTTAAACATATAGGTGTCTTAAACTAGGTTTCCTTCCAATCCATAACTCAAATGGAGTTTCAGGAACTGCCTTACTAGGATCCTTGTTTAACAGATACATAGCAGTTCTAAGTGAATACATCTACATACTTTTGAGTGATAAGGAATTACTCATCATACTCTTAACTATATTAATTAATGTTTTATTTCACCTTTAAGTCACAACATTTTGTTGTGATTGCCTGACATAGTATACCACGTACATATGCCATGATTTTCTAGAAACTTAGCAAACGAATCAAGACATTGTTCAAATTCATCATACTTTCCATAATACTCACCACCTTTATTAGATCTTATAATTTTCACTTTTCTATCTAATTACCTCTCAACTTCATTTACAAACACCTCAAGGGTATTTACAACTTGAGATTTTTCATCCAGCAAATAGATATATCCATACAGTGAAAAATCATCTATAAAAGTGATGAAGAATTTTTCTTCATTAAAGGATAGAGCGTTAAAAGGCCCACAAATGTCTGTGTTGTTGGACCCCGAACCTTTATATAAGCTAGGCTTATTAAAGGAGAAATTTTTGGCAATTATTCATGTGTAAAGAAAAGGATAATCAATGAAATTTAA
>JAOQMQ010000196.1:34410450-34420852 GCA_027563845.1 Erythroxylum subrotundum
GATGTGGAGCAAGACTTGAATTTATCTTGGAGTAACATGTTGCTTATGAGCTTGTTGATGTTACCACTCTTCAAAGGATTTGGCTTAAATCAAATTATCAAATATTTTTGCTATGATACCATTTTGTAGTGCTTCAACTTCAAACTTGTCCAATAATAACTCTAGTTCGGGCTTAAAAAGTTATGGACCTAAAAATAGCTTAACATGAAGTTAATTAATAGTCCTTTCTATAAACTCATAAAGGATTTTACCTCTCTTCTCCCTTCCTATGCAAGAGTGAAGTTCTACATCACACACGAAATCTCTAAAGCATTGATTTCTTCGAAAGAATATTCATGCCATAGATGTGTTACCATAGCTTTTTAATCTATACCAAGTTGAATAACGTCTGACAATATTAAATTTCCACCATCAACATTGCAATAGATTAAAATCAATGATCACACTGGTAATTTTACTCAGAACTTTCATCGAACACTTCAAATGCATTCTTCCTTAACATACTGTCATACAATGCAAACCCAAATGCATTGTGTTACAGATAATCAGAAAAAATGAATAAGCAGTCTTAAACCCAGAATAAACCCTCCACTTCAATCGACTCAATAAATTACTTACCTCAACCAACACTCCGACTGTAGACGATAGAAGGACGTCAACTGGTGAAGCAACCTCCAACGATTCCAAGGGCAACAGAAGATGAGAGAGGGAAGGTGGCTCGACGGAGAGCTAAACGCGGGAGAGAGATGAAGCTAGCTTTTTTTTTCATTTACACAGAAGTTACACGACGTCGTCTCATCTGCTTGGAGGGCGGGAGTTTAAAATAAAAAAAACGACGTTGTGTTGTTCTAGTGGGCCAGGGGAAGAACGATATTTACCTGGCCTTTTCCGACATCTAACTCTCCACAACGTCGGGCTAAGTATTTTGCGACGTCTTACTAACCAAACGACGCCAAACACTTGGTTTTTTCAAGACGTCTGCATACAACGTCGTGGAATCTTGGCTCCTTTCGTGACGTTTGTGAACACGTCACGAAAGCCTCCTACATTTCATGACGTCTACTGGGAAAACGACGCGAAATGTATGTTTTTATTGTAGCGCGAGCATGACAAAGTTGGCAAGATGGGCACTGGATTTGGAGAAGGCCACAATAGCTGATGTGCCTTTCATGTTGACGGAGCTAGAAGCTAGAGTATGAAATAGAAAGAACAAGCTATGATTTTAGGATAAATATAATTAGTAATATTAACTTAATTTGCTCAGAAAAAGCATAAACACTAATAATTATCAGATGTGAACATAATAAATATGAACTAGAAAAGCCAAAAATAAAGATATTTGACGTAAAATTAGAAGAGAAAAAATAAAAATAACAATAAAACCTAGAAATAATACGAATTATGATATTAAAAAACATTTGAAAGACGAGTTTTCAATATAAATATTTCGTTTTAAACATACATGTCAGAGTTTATACTAATATATTTTATTTACATATTCATTTTAAAAGGTAAGAGAAAAAAAGATAATATATTATCCTTACACATTATTTTTATTTAAATATTACTTAGGAGTAATACAACATTCTTTACAAATTAATATAATGAACATTATAATTGAACTAATAATTTTTAAGAATTTAATATATAAATATATATACACTAAGATAAATAATTAGATTAAAACAGAAGAAGTCAACAATGGGTTAAATAAAAGAGAAATGTCTAGCATAAAGCAACCTACTCAACAAAGTGCAGGATAGGATAGCAAATGGGACATGAAAAAAGACTGTAATAGAAAAAGAACAAAAACTACATAACATCATCCCAAATAGAAAATACGAAGACCACCAAAGTAAAAGAGAAATCATGAATTGTCGTAGCTCAACAAATTTTCTATTTAAACATCATAATTGAAGTCAATATGATATTGATTATTTAAACATCATAATTGAAGTCAATATGATATTGATTGCTTTTAACAACCAAAAATTCTCGATTCCAAATGAATAAATTATAACTCAAAGAATTAACTCTAATAAAATTTCTTAAAATATTCTTACATTTCTTTTTCTCATATTGGTAAAAGTGAAGATAAGTCTCTGAAGAACCGAGTCTCTTTTATTGTAAAACTTAATTTTGATTGCCAAATCCACAACATAGGACAAACTAGATTAAACAGGTTTAGAGATTTGTTCCAGAATATATCATGCACTAATTTTTAAAAAGAGATGATCACGAGATTCAATTACTTCACAGTAAATGATACAACTTGAATAGTTTAATATTAAGAAGTGTATAATGTCCTTTATCTAAAGCCTTTATTTGATCATTAACCTTAGAATAAATGATCTTTAGGAATACAATTAGAACACAAAACCAAATTGTTCCAATTAACAATAGGTAAACTTTATTTGAATAATTCAATGCAAGATTTGTTGCTGAACTTCAATGAGTGATGCCTCAACCATATGACTATATTCTTTTTAGATGCCTAAGGAGAATTGGCAACAAAGCCTTTTAAAAAATAACCTCTCAGATGAGAGCCAGGCTAGAATTAAAGATTGTTTTTGATAATAGATGAGAGTGTTGTGTTTTCTTGGTGACCCACTATTGTAATGCTAATGTTGAGGAAATTTTGAATTGGACTTAGTGTATGTCAATTGTCAAACTACTACCACACATTCCTTCCACTTCATATGGTTACTTTTAACTAATTCATGATACTTTCTTTAAAACTAAGAAGTTGCTTGAATGCTCATGAAGTACGAAGGTTTGTTTTATTCAACCAAAAGTATATTTGTAAGGCCCCAAAATATACCCTAGTTGAAATAATACATGTTTATGAAAGTACATGTGTGATAGGAGTTAGAACTATGCTATGATTAGAATATGAATGACATATGATTTGAATTTTTGTTCAAGTGGATAATGGTTAGTGAATTGGAATTAATTGATTTCATTAGAGAATTAAGGTATTTAAACATACATTTGGTCTAGGAAAAGTTGTCAAGTGGCAAGTTAAGTTGGTACAGAAAAATTAGAACGATTAACTTACGAGTTAGTGACATTTGGCATGGTTAAAGCATTGACAAGTGGCATAGTTGATACATTGACAAATGACAGCACTTCATATGACCTAATGTATCATTGACACATGACAGCTCCTTTAAGGGACACATGAAGCTCATGCATGGAGACATATGTTGCTCCAATTCTATGACACCTAGCTTTGGATGTGGCAAATTCTGCTGGAGCAAGTCTTCATTTTAGTCTCTTCTCTCCACCGAAATTTCATTCTCCTACTCCCCCTCTCAACTTTTGGACCTTTGCTGAAGCTTGGATCATCATCTTTGTAAATTATTTCATCAGGAAGTAGGTCATATAACTTTATGTAATACTATCTAGTTGGTGCTGAAAGTTACACCTTAAACTTAGGTATGTGTTGGATGTTTGGAAGCTTGGTTTAGCTGGATTCTTAGAGTTAAATTTGAAGTTTAGTAAGTTAAGGGACTTATAAACTTGGTGTCCTGTGATAACATGTGTTGTTTGATGTTTGATATGGATCAATTGTGTATTGAAATGGGAAAGAATTGAGGTTTGATACATGTTGGAAACTGGTTCGGATAAGTAGTTCTACTGGACAAGTTTTGGTATTTTAGCCATATCTTGCTCTATAGGTATCCAAATTGGATGAATTTAAATTCGTATTAAACTAGAAACTTATATCTACAACTTTCATGAAGGCGTTGAATTTGATTTCTGTCACTAATTATGTCAAAAGTTGGCTTGAAGTTGAGTATCTGGAATCTATCACTGTTTGTGAATAGTCTGTAGTCAATTAAGGATAATTTTCAAATTACTGAACCAAATTGCATAAAATTGGTGTCAGTAGAAACTTAAGACATAAAGGAACAAATGTGTAGAGAATGTTTGGCCTAGATTCTTCATTTTCATTGTGAAAATGACCGTGTAACATTGACCCAAAAGTCTGTTTTGTGGAAAAGCTGGAAGAAAATGATGAAGTATGCTGGATTTTGATAAATGAAGTGTTTTCACTGAACTTGCTTTGGTATTTCGTTTATAACTTGAGCTGTGAATCTCCAAATGTGTTGTTTCTTAATTCAGATTAAACTAGAGACATATTTCTACAACTTGCTTGAAGAAGTTGAATTTGAATTCTGTCTTTAAGATTTTCAAAATTTGACATGAAATTGAGTCTTGGCTTAGGCTGTAGCACTACCAGGGATAGAAATCATATCCTGTGGTTTTTTTAATAAATTGTATTGATGTAGGCCAAATTAGACTGAGGTGTCTTCACCAAAGTTGAAGCTTATTCTCTTAGCTTTAAATTGGTATAAAGTTTGTAATTTTTGGATATTGTAATTGAGAGTTATGAGGTGTACAACTTGGAGGCATGATCATGCATTAGCCAAAAATTTCAAATGTACACAGTCTGTGGTATTTTGAGCATAACTCATTAAATACTAAACCAAATTAGATGAACTTGGTATCATTGGAAACCTAAGACAAAAAGGAAAAATTTTCTAGAAAGAAGTATTATCTAATCACCTCACCTTCCTAATGAGAATAATTGAGCAAAGTGGACTCGAAGGTGGATTGTGCAATAAATATGAATTAAGGGATTGAGTATGATTTCACATGATCGATAATGTGATAAGATTAAGGATAAGAAACTCAGATTTTTGACATGAACATGCATAATACATGTTTAGTATACATGAATGTGCATAATTGAATTCATAATTATGCACAATAGTAATATCTGTTTGTATTGAATGTTTTAGAGGAACCCTTAGAGCGACCTATTCCAGATATTGTTAGGACTTCAAGGCAATAAGTGAAAGGGAGCGATTGTAAGTAATCTTAGATGATCACACCTTACTTTGTTCTACTTGTTGAATTTGATTTATGCTAATTGTGTTCTGAATTCCGGACAATGATTTTCTGAGGCGTTTGATGCATGCCTATATCATTGGAAGTGTTACTTGCATGTGAATATGATTGACTACTTATTTTGCACATGAAATGTCTTAAATGACCTTGTTTTATTTTAAAACTGTTGAGTTCTAGTTGTGGGTAAATAGGCATGCCTAGAAGGGTCTGCAGCTGCTTCTGTGGCACTTTGGTGTCTGACACTTTGGTTTCTTTTGTTATTGACACTTTGGTGTCTTCTGTTATTGAGACGTAAGTCTCTTCTGTGATATAATACCAATTATGATATCTTCTGTATAAGTCCTGTTACCCACTTCTGTTGACAGATTAGCAGTCATTTGATTGTGTATTCTGATATATGTTGGATTTTGAAATAAACAAAATGACGTTTTGAACTGAAGGGATTGTGCCTTCTTTGATACTCAATTCTGTTAACTATGCAACTATTCTAAAATTTAAATATCTACTTGTGCTATAACTTGATTCAGTATGATTATTTGTCAAATTATGCACAGTTTAGTTATTACTCACTAAGCTATATGCTTGACACGGTGGATTTGTCCCGTATAGGTTCTAAGTAACGTTTATCAAGACTAGGACAAGACAACAACAATGGCCAATGAAGTCTGAGTGTTGTTTTGAAAATAATGTTGAATTTTTTGTTTGACTTTTGGGCTTATATCTGATATGTATATGTGAATTTGTTTGTAAGTTTGTAACAATGATACTTCAGTTTAGTTTGGATTTTTCAGCGAGTTTGTGTTAAGTACTATGTAATTTAATGCATGTTTGCCTGAATTGTTTACTGGAAGTTTTCTTATTCTTTGATTTGTTGTACTGTTTTGTATGGAATTCATATATCCTTCCAGGAGGTATGTGGGTGTTACAATATTGGTTTTAAGCGATTCAATATTTATGTTTCTTTACCATGCAAGTGTAGAGCAAGAACATGTTACACCCATAAAGATTTGTGATATGAGAAGTTCATCTGTATTTAAAAGTATTTTATTCTTCATTATAATATAATGAAATCCTAAACCACCATTAACTTTTGGCATGTAAAGCTAATTCCATTTGCTCTTGGCTTTTATATATTTTTCTTTGTCCGCTGTTTATATGAAGCTCTTGAGGTTTCTTTCTATTAATTGGTCAACTACATTAGTAGGAACAAGTGGAAGCTCCAATACATCTGTAACAATTTAAAACTGAGTTTATAAGTTGTTATCATTTTGAATTTGACAAGTTCTTATTATCCTCATTTCGTTTTATTCTTTACATCTTTTCTAATCAAAGGTAAGCAATCTAGGTAAGGAAGTCTTGAAGTTGTGATAAGTACTCTCATATTGTACTCCCAGATATTCTTATGAGTTATTTGATCATATTAGCTGCTTCTTGATTGTCTTTAGAGATGAGCAAACTACTTTTACTAGGATTGATGGCTAAACCTGATAAATTTTAAAACTCATGCAATCTTTGATGAATAATTGATTGAATCTAAATTAGCTTTTCTAAAAATAAAAGATCATATGTAAAAGAGAAATTGAACAACTTGATTTGACTGTATTTTTTTATATTTGAGCTTCCTACCTATCTTAATTTTTCTTCCTATTAATTGGGTCGAAACTTCAATATAAGTAATGACAAGGTAAGGCAAAGGATCATATTGCCTCAATCCTTTCTCGCTTTTGAATAGCTAAATAGGTTCACCATTATTGAAGGCATTAAAAAAATTGTAGTAATATATTACCTAAGATAATTAACAAATCTAGAGAGAAAACCAAAAGTTATTAGTGTGTTGAAAAGGCATTTGTAGTCTATCGAGTCAAAATCTTTATAAAACTCAATCAAAGGATGTAACCATTGATATTAAGCTTAATGTGATAATTCTTAATAAGTACCTAAGCTAACAAAATATCGTCATCAATGCTTTAACTTTGGATGAATGCCCATTAGAGGGAATGATGAAGGTTTTCATCACCTTTTTAAGCTTATTCGTAAGCATCTTTTAGATTAACTTATATACCATGTTATAGTAGGAGATAAGCTTAAAATCTTGGAAGCAAGTTGAGTACGCACTTTGAAGATAAGAAAAATGAAAGTTTTGTTTAATTTTATGAGTAAGCTGCCTCTAGCAAACAATTCAAGAATGGCTAAAGAGATAGAGTCACCAAATAGTGCAAAGTTTCCCAAAAGAAATTAACGTTAAAACTATCCAAACTGGTCTAAATATAAAAATGTTTCTTCCATGTCACATCTTATAAAAGGTTTAATAAGAAAATGTGCATGTCCCTAAGTTATAATATAAAGAATAAATGAGGTAAGATTAACTATAGAATCTAAGGCTTCATTTGGACAACTTACATAATTTTTGAAGAATTTGAATGCCAATAGCTTGATGGATTCACGATTAGTAATGCAAGACCTTATTGAATATATTATGGAGCAATTTTTATTGGCATTCCTTTGAAGCATTATGAAAGAACTTATTGTTATGGTTCCTAACCTTGAGCCACTTAATTTTGGACTTTTGTAGTAGCAAGAAATTTTAAACTTTCAAAACATCTATCAATTTAAACAAAGATTACTTCTCATGTAGCTTTAGTCAATCATTGTATGGTCTTTTGTAAGCTTCAAATTTAGCTCCTTTCTTTGCCTTTTTTAATGGCAATTTCAAAATCATTCATAGATAGACTATTTAGGTTCTTCCTCCCTAATGGATTTTAATCTCCTTATGCGTTTATAAGTTTCAAACCTCGACATTTGAATGTTTATGCCAAGATTGACAATTAACTTAAAAATGGGCTGATGAGCATATGGGTCTTAAGCATGATTGGGACCCTCCTGGTTAAAGCTAAAGTACTAACCATAACCATTATCGAAGAATGATCCAAACTTTAAAGATTACCAAATAATGTCCAAGAGCTAAAGAAATCTAAAAGTCATTCGGGGCTTACTAAGGCTTTGTCAAACTTTTTACTAGTGAATCGTATTTCAATTTACCTATAATTTCAAGTGAAAAATGGCCCTTAAATAAATCATATTGGCATATGTAATTACGTAAATATTTATTAAAGAACTTTTATTTTTTCATTTACACTTCTTACTTTTTATAAGAGAAAGGCAATTGAAATCCTCTAAAAAAAGTTAAAGAGAGGAAGTTGATGCAGTGAGCTTAAGGAGATTATTCCAAAGTTACTTTCTAATTGAAATATTATTAGATGTATAGATGAATGAAAAATGTATTTTAGTTAAAGAAGGACTATATTGATCTCAAGATGAATAAATTGACCAGTCTATTAAAAGGAGCATAATTACATTAATGAAGGTTAAAAGCCACCAAAATTAGTTCATTATAGTGGTGTTGATGTTTGTTTAACACCAACCAAGTTTTTTCAAAGAATAAGTAGTTCTTAATAATATACTACTTAGAGGAATAGTTCAATCCTTTTTCATTTTATGAGATTATAGATGTATTAGGAAGAGATGAAGTTGGATAAAGTCTTTCTCTTAGGCTTTGAGTTGGATAAAGTCTTTCTCTTAGGCTTTCTCCCTATTTTCTTTTAGAAATTGGTACAAAGTAATTAGCTTTAACATTTCCTTGTTAGTTGGTAAACTAACATTAGAGGAGATAATAATAAACATGTTAATGAAAGAAATTTTATTAATAACCAAATGGTCTATATAACTCTCAACAAGAGAGAAAGTACCAAAACAAATGATGAGAAGGCTTGATTAAGAGTTATTGTAGATCTTTAAACAATGTTTAAGGTTGCCAAATAATAAGATAGCAGTTAAAGTATACATTAATGGGAATAAGATTTTTGATTCTTTGCGAGCATTATGGGATTACCCTTTTTTAATATTGAATTATTGAATTAACATTGTTCGAGAGCTTTACATAGTCAACAATTTTAAGGACTCTAATCCTTAGTCTCCATACTTTAGCAGAGTTGGTTTTGGAGATTTCCATTGATAGCTCAGTAGGATATTTGCTTAGATAATGCTACCTTCATAGTTAAGTTTGAAGATCTTTAAAGTTAAAAGTACTTCTTTAGTTCAACTTCTATACAAACCTTATCATATCTTCTTTTCTTTATTGGAGCCATATTTTCATCCAAGAAAATAA
Source organism: Erythroxylum subrotundum (assembly GCA_027563845.1). NCBI lineage: Eukaryota > Viridiplantae > Streptophyta > Magnoliopsida > Malpighiales > Erythroxylaceae > Erythroxylum > Erythroxylum subrotundum. Next base: position 34,419,533 of record JAOQMQ010000196.1, read on the forward strand.
GTTTACCTATTATATTAGGTACTCAGTAAACCAGTATCCTAAGAGAATACTATGAAAATTAACCTAAATATGGAGCGAATTATTGTTTCAAACATTTAAGTCTAAATGTATCCTCCATTTTTTCACAAACAAGGGTTTGTTACCCACACATCACGACCTTAACTCAAGGATCTTTATCAGGTTGGATTCACTTCCATTTTTAAATAGAAATATGTATTTGTTTATTAGAATAATCTCCAAAGCATTTTTATTCTAGTTTGCCAAAACTCATCTTTAGACCAATAGGAAAGTAGGGTGCTTATCCACAAAAAAGTCAACCAAAGTGGTATACTACTTAGAATATCTAACTCTCAAAACCTTAACCAAAGGTTTAGGTGATCCTTAACAAGGACGAGGAGAAACAAACATGAATGACAAATTAGGTGGGTGTTTAGAGCTTGAGAAGAAGGAGAGGAGGTAGAATGAGGGATTTTGATGAGAGTAACATGTTGAAGGAAAGAAGAAAGAGTGGTGCCAAACTTCAAAGAAGCACAAGGAAGCACTGAGGGAGTAAAAAGGGAGAGGTGAAAGGGAAAGGAGAGTTGTAGAAGGCAGTGAAGCACCCTTAAGGAGGAGTGAGAGAGGAGAAGTAAAAACAAGAACATAAAAGTAATGAAGAGAGAGATATCGTCAATAAAAAGTGTGTCAACAAGGGCAAAATTTTTCTTACACTTTTAAGAATTTAAACCTTATTTTAATTAGATGGCACTTTAAGTTAAAGAAATAATAAAATATAAATATATTTGAAATATTAAAGAAATTTATATAAAGAGAAATACGTACAGACTTTCTTCATTTTAAAATATATGTTTATTATTTTAAATTACATAAAAAATTATATTTTTAAGTCAAGTTAAAATAATTGTTTAATTATATAATAATTATATTCTTAACAAGTACCTAAGCTAACAAAATATCGTCATCAATGCTTTAACTTTGGATGAATGCCCATTAGAGGGAGTGATGAAGGTTTTCATCACCTTTTTAAGCTTATTCATAAGCATCTTTTAGATTAACTTATATATCATGTTATAGTAGGAGATAAGCTTAAAATCTTGGAAGCAAGCTGAATAAGCACTTTGAAGATAAGAAAAATGCAAGTTTTGTTTAATTTTATGAGTAAGCTGCCTCTAGCAAACAATTCAAGAATGGCTAAAGAGATAGAGTCACCAAATAGTGCAAAGTTTCATAAAATAAATTAACGTAATGTAGCATCCGAGCTCTCTGGGCCCGCGATGCTAGGTACTGTGGTACCCTGGAACTATGGCCCAAGCGTACCAG
>JAOQMQ010000196.1:34501088-34514600 GCA_027563845.1 Erythroxylum subrotundum
AAAAAAAAAGGTTAAAGAGGAGAGCAAGTTGTTTATGTCTTATTCTCCTAAAAAATCCTCCAATGAAGTGTGGTTTCTCGAAAGTGGGTACTCCAATCACATATTTAGGTCAGAACCACTATTTAAAGAAATTGACAAGTTAAATAAAAGTGAAGTTCGACTTAATAACAAGTTGATGAAAATTGAAAGAAAAGGTACAATTGCCATCAAAACCATACGAGGTAATGTAAAATTTATTTATGACATGCAATATGTTCCTAAGTTGGCTCATAACTAATTAAGTGTTAGACAAATGATGATTGGTGGATATTCGCTCCTATTTGAGGACGATTGTTGCTTGATTAGATTGAAAAAAAAATAGGCCAAAAGGTTGTTAGCATACCAATGGCACCAAACAAGATGTTTCTGTAGAAATTTTCATCTATAAATGATTATGTCTTGATTGCTAAATCTAATAAGTCGAAAATGTGACATTTACATTATGGGCATTTGAACATGAATGGGCTAAAGTTTTTTGTTTAGAAAATTTGTTGGGCTGCCTAAAATTGATGCTTCATATTTTTTTGAAGCATATGTCTATGGAAAACAAAGTAGAAATTATTTCCAGTAGACAAGTCTTAGAGGGCATTTAGCTGTCTTGAATTAATGCATGCTAATGTGTATGGTCTAATGAGTATTAAATCCTTTGGTGAAAGAAAATATTTTTTGTTATTCACTGATGACTACAGACGCATGAGTTGGTATATTTCTTAAAATTCAAATATAAAACTTTTGAAATTTTTAAGAAATTCAAAACATTAGTGGAGAAGGAAAATGAATGTTGTATAAAGGTTCTTCATACCGATAGAGGTGGTGAATTTACCTTTATTGAATTTAATATTTATGAGAAAAATGGAAGTCACAGGGAATTGATAGCACCATACATGCTAAAGCAAAGCGAGGTGGCTGAACAAAAAAGTTGAACGATGGTTAAGATGATTAGGAGCATGACGAAAGCCAATAGACTTCCAAATTAGTTTTGGGCAAAAGGAGTGGCAGCAACAGTATGTCTTTTGAATATATCACCCACAAAGGTTGCTTTAAACCAAACACCTATAAAATATGGAAGAGCAGAAAGCCTTGAGTAAGTCACTTGAAAGTTTTTGGTAGTACAAACTATGCTTTGATAGATAAAAAAAATCAGCAAAATGCATTTTTGTTGGTTTAGTCCACAATCCAAGGCATACAGGTTATACAATCTAGTGAGTGAAAAAGTAATCATAAGCAGGGATGTTGTCTTTAATAAAGAAGACACTTGGAATTGGAGCAATCACAAAGAATAGTCAGTTGTCCATGTTCTAGAAAATGGAGAAAAACTCTTAAACAAACAACTCCAAATGGTAGCAGCTCACCAACCAATGATTCATCTCCATCTGGGCCTTTAAGAAGCAATCATTCCATACCAACAAACAACCCCTCTTCAGGTCTACTGCAACACAGACATCAATTATAATTGAAGTTAATAAAGGAGAAGCCTTGTCTCGTTATCGAGTTAGAAGATGGCCTACTTAGATGGAAGGTTATGAGATTACTAATTTTCCTTTGTTTTCAAATTTTAATCCTATAATCTTTAAGAATGCAATCAAAAAAGAAAAGTGAAAAAAAAAAAAACAATGGAAGCTGAATTGATGCAAATAAAAAATATCAAACTTAGGAATTAGTTAATCTACCAAAAGGCAAAAATGTTATTATGCTAAAATAGGTGTATCGAGCAAAGTATAATGATGATAATTCAATACACAAGCACAAGACACATTTGGCTGCAAAAGGATTCTCGTAAGATAAAGGTATTGATTTTGAAGAAATATTCTCACTAGTAGCTAGCTTTGAAACTGTAAGAACTTTCTTAGACTTAGCTGCTCAACTTTGTGTATCAATTTGATGTTAAATATGTATTTTTGAATGGTGAGCTAGAAGAAGAAGTTTATTTGGTTAATATGAAGGCTTCATTGTTAAAGTTAATGAAAGTAAGGTGCACAAGTTTAGGAAGGCCTTATATGGCCTAATACAAGCCCCATGACCATGATACAATAAAATTAATTCCTATTTTTAAGGAAATGTATTCGAAAGGAGCAAAAATGAACTAACTCTTTATGTTAAAAAAAAACAAGGTAAACATGATTTTTTTTGGTCGTATGTCTTTATGTTGATAACATGATTTATATAGGGTTTAGCGAGTATTGTTACTAAATTTAATTCTTGCATGATGAAAAAAATTGAGATGTCATAATTGGGTTTGTTGCATTATTTTGTTGGAATTGAAGTGAATCAAAATGATCATCGAATTTTTATTTCTCTAAGAAAAAGATTGCTCCTACACCTTTGAATGTGAATGAGAATCGTTTTATTGATGATGGTATTGGTTTGGCAAATTCACGATATTTTAGAAGCATGGTTGGTGGCTTAAATTATTTGTCCCATATAAAGCTTAGTATAGCTTTTGTAAGTGTGGTGTTAAGATTTATGCAAAGTCCATCAAAACATCACCTTGGAGTAGCCAAAAGGATCATACGATATGTTACATGAACCAAAGATTTTGGTATTTGGTACACTAAAGTCGCAAATTTCAAATTGGTTGGTTTTACTAAGAGTGACTGGCAAGTTGCTTAGATGATAGAAAAAGCACTTCCAAGAATGTGTTTTCTCTTGGTTTAGTTGTTATTAGTAATCAGTATGTTAAACAGTTTGGCTAAGAAGATTATTGGATGATTTCCTTGGAGAGCAATTGAATGCAATAAAGATCTTTTGTGACAACAACTGCTGTGACAAAAAATCCAACATTTCATAACATGACAAAGCACATTGAAATCTACTATCATTTCATTTGTGATTTGGTAAAAGAAAGAAACTCTTCACCTCGAAGCATCATGGAACAAATGAGTGAGTTGTCGATATCCATACAAAGTCCCTACCGCATGCCAAGGATGAATATTTCAGATTGAAGATAGGAGTTATAATCTATGAAGCAAAGAGGAGTGATGGATAACGCTTCAAGCTTAATGGACAGATTTGGTTCCCATTTTTAAAGTTTACTAGGATTACTGGTATGTTAATTATTGTTAAATTTACTTAATCAAATTAGCATGTGTTACTGGGATATTTTTTGCTAGTAATTTATACGTAGTGGGTCATGTTCAATTTTCACTTTCTTTAGGCTTCTTTTTGGTCAAAGTTATTTTGTGTAAGCCTATATAAACATATATAGGCCCTAGTTTTCCTTTTTTCTCTGAAATGAATCATCACCATTCAATTTCCAAGTTTCCCATAAAAGCTCTTGCCTTGGTCCTCTCGTCACTTTCCAATAAACATTTATTGCTATTAACATGTTATTACTGTGGTTGAAAGAGGACTAACATTTGGAGTTATGTTGCTTTTTATTTTCGTCAACATGATTTTCTAACTTCATGCAACAAACACTTTGGTGATTATATATTCGAAATGGACTCATCCTTGTCAATCATATCAGTAAAATATTAATATTAATTAAATAATATTTTTTAAATTTTTTGTAACATCATATATTATGATTGATAAGATTATATAATTATTTATTTCACATAAATTAATTGTGATGAGTTGTAGTATAACGTGAACTTTTTGTTTTTATTTTATTTAAATAGATCAATTTATAACTTAACACTTATAATAAATATAGTAGGATTATATTTGATATTGTACTTATAATTTCAAAATAATTTACCCTAAATTTACACAAGGATTAGTCCAATGATTTTCAGCTTTACCAAGAGAGCAAGCAATTACGCTCATTGAATCTCGAGGTTCCTTGTATTACTTCCACTCTTCTTCCTCTTGTCCTTTTCTCGGCAGCAACTTCCGCTTGAGAAAGTTCTTACCAAATAGATAAGAAAATACAACATCCTCGGCCCTCAGCCCTCAGCCAACCAAATTTTCATTCCATCATTTTTTTTTTAAATATATAATCTATAAGAAAATTTATGAGACCGATAAAATAATTATCATGTTTAGAATAATACATCCCTTTGAACAGAATATATATATATATATATAAATATAATTAGAATAATTTATTTAAAGACAATATATTATAAATTAGATAATTAAGATAGTAGCTACTGTGAATAATTAAAAAAATCATGTTAAATTTAAAGAACTCTTTTCCTAAAGAAAATGGAAAAACTCTATAAACAGAACTCTCTTGGAAAAGAGATATGCAATGAATTGCAAACTTGAAGGCAAGTTTTGCCTACAAGTGTCTATCTAAATTAAAGAGTCCAAGGATGCTAGCAAATTGTGCGACGTAAATTCACTAGGAGGCGCTAGCGACTTCTGTAGCCCCACGCACACTATATCCATACCACAAGCTGGATTCTCAATCAACTCTTACCTGTTAGCCACAACACATTTTCATACACAAACTCTCTAACACAACATTAGCCCTTTGCATTCACTCACTTTCCAAAACATCCCAATGTGTATCTTACACCATCACAAGTACCTTGCAAGGCCTCCAAGCCATGTCCCCGGGGGCTACGGCCACCGTCCTGTGACATGCTCAGTCATCACCACCAACAATACTAAACTCAAACCAACCCAATTAACCATTCATCAAAGGCTTCAAGATCCACCAACATTAGTCATTTCAACATCACCACCTGTGTTTAATCATCCCTCCTTGCAATCGACATGGGTTCACCGTGCTTGGATTGCCGCTGGTTGCACGACTGTGCTTGTTTCCCTAGCCAAGGCCATTGTTGGTGCAGCTCATTCGCATATTCTGTTGGAGCCTATGTTGACAAGCTATATTGGCTACATTTTGGCTGACCTTGCCTCTGGAGTCTACCATTGGGGTATTGACAACTATGGTGATGAATCAACACCAATTTTTGGTAGTCAAATTGAAGCATTCCAAGGTCACCATAGGTGGCCTTGGATTATCACTAGGCGTCAATTTGCCAACAACCTGCATGCTCTGGCTCGTGCAGTAACATTCTTTGTGCTTCCTATAGACCTCGCTTACAATGACCCTGTTTTGCATGGCTTTGTTGGGATGTGCTCTGGTTGCATTATGTTCAGCCAACAATTCCACGCTTGGGCTCATTCGACTAAGAGCAAGTTACCACCGCTGGTGGTGGAGCTCCAGGATGTCGGGTTGCTGGTTTCTCGGTCACAACACGCCACTCATCATCGGCCACCTTATAACAACAACTATTGCATAGTAAGCGGTGTTTGGAATCAATTCTTGGATCAAAATAGGATATTTGAGGCTCTAGAGATGGTCATATATTTCAATCTTGGGGTAAGACCTAGATCCTGGTGTGAGCCTACCAGTGGATGGACAGAGGACGTCGAGACGCAATCACAAGTCACAGTCCAATAATGCATTTCTTTTCTTTTTCGTTTCTCCGTGTTTTCTTTCCTAGCAGACATGTACCTCATTCAACTTCCAGAAAAGTCGCAATAACAATGGGATTGTCCGTGAAATTCTCATTTCTAATGCAAATACTATACAAGATTGTTTTCGCGATCTTTTAGGTTAGAATAATTTATCTGCCGTGGTTGTTTTTAGGAACTATACTGTGCAATCCCAATAGCAGCCATGAAATGAAATGCATTTCTACACTTCATGGTTGGTGCAGCTGATACAAAATGATGAAGACACTCTATACATCAGCCCCTCCTGATGAAATGGAAGATACACAAGGGAACCAGTAGCGGCGTTTCCCATCCCTGTGGCCATCATCAATCATTGCAAGCCCTTCCTACATAGCCAGGAGAAACCATGAGCCCACAAAACCCGTAGTTCAAGATCTAGGAAAGCCAGCAAAAGGGCAAAACATGAAAAATCTGGCAGTAATGCAAAGTCTTACTTCCAACAAAGTATCAAGGGCATCAATAGCACGGCCAGATCCCCATAATAATTGTCTCTCTACCTCATCAACAGTGACAAAACCTCGAGCCTGACAAAAAGCAAGAAATGATATGTGAAGTCAATGATTTACTCCATTTCAAGTGGTAAAGATTCAGTTAAGAAATGTACAAACCTGTGCCAGCTCCAAGATTGCATTATGGTCTTTGTTTAACTCAGTTGGAACAGATCGAACAAGCTTTCGCTTTCCAACAGAAATCACCTCAAAACCACTACCCAAAATCTGAGAATTTCACACCATTAGATATGAATGATTATTGCTTCCAAATTTCACAAAATTAACCATAGCTATCTCGGTCCAAACTACTGCGAAGGAAATATGATGGGCATTAGCAAATAATTAAAAGAAATGGTACGGGAAGTAAGTAAAAGAACTCATACTTTCTTAAAATAACAAAGAACTCATACTTTCTTAAAATAGCAATTGAGTGTCTGAATTGACTTGTTAACAGCATACAAATGTTTGCGGTTTCAGTTTACAGAAGATAATAGAAATATGACCAAATACAAACATCAGTAACTCAAATAGTTATGTAGTCAACATTGGATTCCCATTAGTTCTTAATCACAAACCTTAAGCTTACTTATAGCACGTAAGCAATCGTCTTCCGATACGGCTTCACGATCACTCCTTCGTTTCTGACGGAGCAATGTGCAGAGTTCCTCCAAGTTGATCAAACCTCCATTATGTGATCTTGTTGCCAAGCATATCTCAACAATTTGTATTCCTGCCAAGCCAAGTAAATAGATCAGTACAAACATCCTGAGCATATCATGTCAGAAGCACTTCTATAATAAGGAAAAGTCAGAAAATAGTTACATGGTCTTGAGTTACAAAGTTGAAGTAAAATATTCATATAAACTTTTCTATCTTGGAAATTGATTAAAACCCACATAGATAAGCATATAGCCTTTAAGAAGAAAGCCTATTCAGTTCGGACCAAGGGATCTTTTCTCATATTGCAGTTAAGGATGCCAAAAGCATAACCATTTGTGCTCCAAAATCATCAATACAAATTCAACTGGACTATTCAATCGGACAAATTACTTCAAGAACTTGTAAGGTGACAGATATTATTAACAGGCACGGACTCATTTCATTGTAAGAATCAGAAGTGCACAAAACTGTTTTGTTTTAGAACCAAGATAAGAATGAGATGGTAAAGTAACAAATAACGAATCATTCATCACCCCAACGAGTCACCACCCAAACAACATAAGAAACTCATGGAAAATGTACCAAGTTCATAATAGAAGTCACCAATCCCTAGCAGCTCTGCCCAAAAACCCTTATTTGAGGCCAAGGGATCCACCCCAACTTTAGCACACATTTCATGGAACTGTGCCCTGAAAGTTGGGTTCTTTCGAATGTCATTCTGCAACATTCAATATAGAATCAGTTACCTCATTGAAGTCAGGAAGTCATAAATCACATAATTCAAATTCCAAAATTCATAAAAAAATTATAGTTAGCAAGTGGCACAGACTACAACCCTTCTTAACGCAACCCAGAAACCTCAATCTAAACATGAAAAAACTTGCAATAATTTAAGACACCCAATAAGCAAACCGGATTACCCAGCACGAAAAGCACACACTTACGATATCTATAAGTAGCAACTGGGTTCTGGTCTAAATTCTAAAAGAATCAATAAAGCACCAAAAGTATATCTTTTCAACCCAGACTGAGCTAAACGATCCTCAAGTCTTAAAATTCGTAAAAAAAAAAAATCATTAAATGCATAATTGTGTGGGCAAATGGGCATGACCTTGTGTTTGCGAGCGAATTCTTCGAGCTGGGACCGAAACGTGGCAAGCTGTTCTTTCATGAGATCGTTTCTCACTTTGGCTACATTTTCTCCAAGCAATCGATATTGATCCTTTTAACAAAAATCAATAAATGGGAAAACGAATCAATCAAAGAACATTAGGACAGAATCAAAAGAAATGTTCAAGAAGGAACAAACCCTTGTAGCAGCAGCTGTCTGTAAACCTCCAATTCCAGGTCTCCTTCTCATTATTCTTCTTTACCGAAACTTTTGTGTTTTGTTCTTTTGTTGATCGTGTTGTGAAACAGAGCGTCTCCTGTTAACCCAAGACCCGAATGTAACTCACCTTGATATTCCAAAAATGGATCTGAAACACGAAGGATAAATTGCATTCAGAATCATGTACTTTCTGCATTCTTAAAGTTTTAAATTACCCCTCTTTTTATAATTTATAGAACCCACACTTTTGTAAGCATCTTATTTTGTAGTTTTATAAAAATTATGAGTACAATACAATATTGTAATTTAAAAATATCTGCATATTGTTAATTAATTTGCTTAAAAATAATTTTGATTTTTTATAGAAAGCAAGTTTTATCAATTATCAAGGAATAACAATTCTAAGTGCAAATTCAAATGTTACAAAAATTTTAACTACAACAAAAATTAAAGGATTATTACCTTAATTTTTGTAAATTCTTTGTGATTCCTATGAAAAATGTCACTTTATGGTATAACAAGGGATTGTTTTGGGGCATGTGATTTCTGAACATGGTTTAGAAGTTGATAAAGCTAAGATAGATATTATCTTGTCCTTGCCTTACCCCTCCTCTGTGAGGGATGTACAGTCTTTTCTTGGACATCCAGGTTTCTATCGAAAGTTTATCAAGGATTTTAGCAAGGTAGTCGCGCCCCTCTACAAGTTGCTAGCCAAAGATGCTGAGTTCGTCTTCTCCCAAGAGTGCAAGGATGCAGTTGACTTGTTAAAAAACAAGTTAACCACGGCATCCATATTCCAACCACCTGATTGGGAGCTTCCTTTTGAGCTAATGTGTGATGTCAGTGACTATGCTGTAGGAGTTGTTCTTGGGCAGCGTGTTGGTAAAGCTTTGCATGTGATAGCTTATGCTTCTAGAACATTGGATGAGGCTTAATGCAATTACCATACAATTGGGAAGGAATTATTTGTTGTTGTGTTTGCACTTGAGACATTTCGGTCTTATTTACTTGGTACGAAAGTTATTGTGTTCACTGATCATGCAGCTCTTAGGTATCTTTTGAAGAAAAAGGAGTCCAAGCCATGCCTTATCAGATGGGTTTTGCTCTTACAAGAGTTTGACCTTGAGATTATGGACAAAAAGGAAGCTGAAAACTTAGTTGCTGATCATTTAAGCTGGCTTAATACCAAAGGAGTTGATGCCGTCCCTCTCAAGAAAACCTTTCCAGATGAACAGTTGTATGTCATCCTCCATGCTACTCCACGGCCTTGGTATGCTGACTTAGTTAACTTCTTAGTTAGTAATGAGCTACCTTCAGGTATGTCTAAATCCCAAAGAGATAAATTTCATGCTGATGCTAAATATTATTATTGAGATAACCCATATTTGTGGTAGTTCTGTGCTGACTAAATGATTAGGAGTTTAATTCCATACTTGCTTTCTGTCATACTTATTCTTGTGGTGGTCACTTTGGTGCAAAGCGTACAGCTCATAAGGTGCTTGAATGTGGTTTCTTTTGGCCTTCATTGTTTAAAGATGCATTTCACTTCTGTAAATCATGTAAAAGATGTCAAAGAACTGGTAATATAACCCAACATGATCAGATGTCGCGAACTAACTTGATTTTCAGTGAAATATTTTATATTTGGGGTATTAATTTTCTGGGTCCTTTTCCCTCTTTTCATGGCTATCTTTATATCTTGCTTGCTATGGACTATGTATTTAAATGGATTGAGGTATTCCGACTAAAACTGATGATGCCAAGGTTGTTATTGGATTTGTTAAGGCTAACATCTTTAACAGGTTTGGCATTCCCAAAGAAATAATTAGTGATAGGGGGATCCATTTTTGCAATCGATCTTTTGAGGTCATGTTGAAGAATTACTACGTTTTTCACAGAACTAGCACGACATACCATCCTCAAACAAGTGGCCAAGCTGAAGTTTCTAACGGTGAGATCAAGTCAATCTTGGAGAAAACAGTGCAAACTAATTGCAAGGATTGGAGTCTTAGATTGGGAGATGCACTATGGGCTTATCGGACAGCTTACAAGACCCCTTTAGGGATGTCACCCTTTAGGATGGTTTATAAGAAAGCATGTCACCTTCCAGTAGAACTTGAGCACAAAGCATTTTTGGCCATTAAGCAATGCAACTTAAACTATGACGAGGCTAGAAATTTTAGGAAGTTGCAATTGCAAGAGTTGGAGGAGCTAAGGAATGATGTCTATGAGAATATGAAGATTTACAAGGAAAAGACGAAAGTAATCCATGACAAGATGATTAGTAGGAAGGAGTTTCATATGGGTCAGAAAGTTCTTCTCTACCAATCATGTCTTCGCCTCTTCCCAAGTAAGCTTCGATCTTGTTGGATTGGGCCTTTTATTTATTACACATATTTTTTATTATGGTGCAGTTGAAATCGAGGTCATAAATACACACAAGAGGTTTATAGTCAATGGCCATAGGTTAAAACCTTTCTTTGAAGGTTTTCAATCTCATGTGGAGGAGATGCACTTTGCCGAGCCTATCTATGAGGAGTGATAAGCATACACATTATGTCGAGCCAATGAAGTTAAACAAAAGCACTGAATGGGAGGCAACCCATCATCCAAAAAAATCAGATTTACTTTCTCTTTCCTTTACTTTTTATTTTCGGTTTTTGATGTGTTTTTATCTTCTCTTCATGCTTTAATTTGAACATTGAGGACAATGTTGTATTTAAGTGTGAGGGAAGAATTTAGGTTAAATTTTGCATGAAATTTTCGGGTTTTAATGGGTGAATGGTTCAGATTTTTCTTGGTTTTTGTGCTTCAAAGTGTCATACCTTTGCTCTTGCTTGAACTTGAAGATTTTCACTTGTACTTGCATGTTTTATTCCAAAAACCCATAAAAATTGAAAAACTTTTGAAAAACATAAAAAAGATTTTCTGTTTTTGCATGCTTTTGCACCATAAGTGTTTCGTTTTGTCTTTTGATCTCCCAATGATTCATAAGAGTATGAGTATTATAGGTGAGAGTTAATATGTGATATTTGAATCATGAACTTGATAAATGTGTTTTCATGTGAGTTTTAAGCTTGATAGCTTTTGGATTGATTTTGAAACTACACTGTGTTGACTTAATAGATGATTGTCCCATGTGAGCTTTTGAACCTTCAACGCAATTCTTTGATTTGTGTTCATTTAATGCTTTGTATCTCTAGAACTTGTTTTATATCTTGTTGAGACTACGCTTTTACATGCTGCATGAAGATGATAAAGGCACTTAGGATTTTAACCACTTGACCAAAAAGCCAACCCAAAGTATGTTATCCACTAGTGAGCCCATTTGAGCTTATTATCTATTCTTTGCTTTAGCATGTTTAACTTAACCTTTTCTTAATTGATTTATCTTTCTAACCCTTATCATGGTTAGTATAGCATGTTTGTTGAGTTAAACTTGTGAAGGTTGTGCATATGGGAATATCAGTGGTGTATGACTTGTATTGTGCTTGTTGTCAATAGGGAAGGATTAAAAAAACAAAAACAAAAAAATGAAAAACGAAAAAGTTTAAAGCCAAGAAGAGAAAAGAAAGAAAAGGATTCCGCATATGCTTAATTAACAAATGTTTTGGGAATGCAAGTTCAAAAAAAAAGTACTTAATTGTTTGAGATATGCATGATGTGCACATGTGTGTTATCAATTATCTGTCATGCTCTACTCACTTTGATACTTAGCCTTTTATTACCTTTCTTTTACCTTACCCCTAACCCAGCCAAGTTGCATCTTTGTTTAAGACCTTTTGATTTATGTTATGCATGTAATACCTAGTAGTGTATTCAAGATTGAATAGCAAGCCTATAGTAGAGCATTGCATTGTTTGACTTGATGAGAGTAAATCATATATGAGCCAGTGTATGGCAATGAAAGGACCTATTATTTTGACATGGTGTAGATTTCCTCTAAGTCTTATTTGTTGTCTTGCTTGACTTTTACATTAAAGTGAGTTCATTATTTTTATGGATGAAATGTCACGAGTTCCTTCTTGTTTATAATCCTTGTATATCTTTGATGTTATTGGGAGATTAAAAAAACACTTTGACACAAAAAAAAAGGTTCCCTGCATTTGCATATTTATTTGTTTTTGTTTTTGCATCCATACTAAGTTTTTGACATTTTCGGTTTTCTTAGGCTTTATTTTCTGTTTTTAACCTTACTCGAGGACGAGCAGGAGCTAAATGTGGGAGAATTTGATGCAATCATATTTTTATATATTTTTAGAACCTTATATTTAGTATCTTGCATGTGTTTAATGGATATCTATGGCCTATTTATCATGTTTTATAATTATTAGAGCTTTAGACACATAAAATACAAAAAGTCCTTAATAGGTTGAAATTAACACTGTTTTTTAGTTTCTAGCAGATTTGACCTTTGGACCTTTGAGAATTTTTATCTCAGGATTGGTGTATCAGAAAATTCTAAATTTTGGCAAGCGTAATCATGACTCATTGAAGAATTTTTCCACCAAGTTTCAGAATTTTTGGAGCTGTCATTTGAGAGCAGTAAATTTTTGAAAATTTCTGTAAAGTTGGAGACGTTCAGTCTGACCTCTTGTGCTTCAAAAATTCATATATAAAGATCTAACCGTTAGATTTCTGCAATCCAAAGCTCAAATTGAAGCTGACTAGATGATCGTTCTGATGACCAATTTTGAACCATCCAAGTTCTATATTTTATTTTCTATGGTTAGTCGAAGTTGGTCCAGAAATGAGTTAGCATAACCAATCTGAGAATGATCAGAGTTTGGGGCCAATTTTGGATGGCTTGTAGCGACAAACCAGTCCATAGATGACTTGAAAAGAGACCCATCATGATGTAGAGCAAGCCCAAAAGAAATCCAAGAGCAACTCAGCCTATGAAGAAGCCTGAAACATGCTCAAGTCCAAGTCTGAAGTGCAGGAACGTATACATGTCTGCAAGGAGGCGTCCACAACGGAGGTTACCAATACAAGTCCTATTCCAAGTCTGCTTTTTAAGAGAGACCAGACCTCCTCCAGCTAGTTTAAATAGGGTCCCTTAGAATAGACTAGGGACACGTCTCTTTTATTTTCAGATTTGCGTGAGTAACTTTTTCTTTTTTTTGTTTTCTTCCTTTACGTCAAAACCCTCATATTCTTTACTCTTCTACTTTTTCTTCTATATAGCCGAAACTTACACCATGGTTTTGAACAAGATTTTTGACTTTGCTTTAATTATAGACATTAACTAAGTCTTCTTTTCAATTGTAGAGGTTAGTAACTAATTCTTATGGGTTGATTTTATGAGATTTTGTGCTTAAATCTTGCTATTTTGTGGTTGAATTTATATGCTCATAAACAGTGCTTGATTGTCGAATTATGTTGGGTATTTTTAAAGTCCATAATTCAATTTGTCTTGCATGATTTGCTTGCCAATTAATTGAATTAGTTGTTAGTCATCAATTTGATTAAATAAGTGGCGTTTATCTATTAAAGTTTAAAGGTATATGTAGAATTTTAATAGGTTAGTTCTTGAGCATAGAATTATTTAATGTATGTTAGTCATCTTTGAATAAT
>JAOQMQ010000196.1:34521185-34544219 GCA_027563845.1 Erythroxylum subrotundum
GCAATCAAGAAGTTGACTATCAATTATCATCATTAATTCCCTTTGCCAAGTAGAGGTCTAGCCTTTTTTACATCAAGGTCTCATATTCCAAAACGAACCAAAGAAGCTTAATATTCAATATAGTGACATCACATCGTAGGTGTAGACGCATCAAAACTTGCCGTGAGCCGATCTGCGTGCTTGTCTCGAATTTTCATTTTTGGTAAAATTGCAAATAAGGGGTTAGTATTAAAGATATTTATCAAGAAGGGTTTCAATTTTCATAATTGTTTCTAGCACAGTTACCTATTCCCTCACAACACAACACGACACTTGCCTCAACCATCCGCTAGTAGTTTTAAGCCTCTATTGAGAAACCTTATCATGTCTTTTCTCCGGCCACCCTGCCCTTGCACGGTCATAAGACTTGAAGGTTTGACTACTCAGGTACAATTTTAGTGACTCCATTTTCTCTTATTCAAATTAAAGTCTTTTAGGTTTTTCTTATTCATGCGCTTTGTTATGTGTATGTTTCGCTACTGAAACTAAATCTACTTTTGCGCTCTATTGAACCCTGTGAGTAACTTAGCAAAATATTGATGGGTTTTTGTTAAAGTTCTTGTTTTTCCTATTTTAGCCATCAAGAATACACTCGGATTGATATTTGCGCTATGGGGTTTGATTTTTGTTATTTAGGAGGAAGTTGAAAATGTCATTCCTTGAGAAGATGACTGCTGTTAATGAGGAGAATAGGTGTATAAAGGACAACCATCGTCGTGAACTTGCGGAAAAATTTGAGTTGAGGCGAAAGCTCTATAAGGCCCTTGTTAGAGATCCAACACTTCCTAATGAGGTTAGAGAGAATGCTTTCTACAAGCTTTCTAAGTTGCCAAGAAACAGTTCCTTTACTAGGGTGAGAAACAGATGTATCTTCACCGGCCGTCCTCGTGGTGTCTACCAGTTTTTCAGGATGTCTCGAATTGTTTTTCGTACTCTGGCATCAAATGGAATGCTAAATGGTGTAAAGAAAGCATCCTGGTGATGGAATCAAGTCAGTGATGGATTTATGCACAAGCAACCATTTGATGTAGATCACCTTGTTTCAGGGGTTTAACCGCCTAGGCAGAGATGCATGTTTTAAGTTACGACTTTGATCCTGCTTTAGATTTCAAATAAAAGGATCCACCATTGCTTTTTGTGTTCAGAATTACTTATAAACATGATAATCAAGTGAGATTGCTAGTTTTCCACTGCATGAAAATCAAGTGAGATTACATATCAGATCTATGCAAAATTACTTATAAACATGAAAATCAAGTAAGATTGCCTGTTTGAGCAAGTTATTTGTTTCTTCCGGGTTGCATATATCTCATGCAGCTGGCTTAATTTTCTTCACTGCATGTTACAAAAAGTGAAGAAATAGTAGCACTCCTAGAAGCAATTGTTCTTGTTATCGAAAATCTTGTTGTTGCTTGTTTATAGCAGTATTGCAACTTTGATACTGTATAGGCTTTAATTTGCATTGAGAGGAAAAATTTACTAATCTCAGAAACTCTTAGTTCCCTTATCTGTAATATTGAAGGATAGGCTTTGACAACACAAAACCAGTTATATAATTATGAATACTAAGCTTGATCAACTATGCTGCTAGTCAAGAATCTATTGAGAGTGTTTTCAGACACCCACCACCTGGCTAGTACCAAGTTGAAGGTTTTTATGTTTTGGGAACCTCCTTTTCTTGAAATATAATGTAAAGGCTTAGATGCTAGAAATAGTTAATAGTAGCTTTCTATTAACTTTGTGATAACTTTTTTCCATAATGATCCCATAAACAAATCCAGTAGCTTAGCATTACTGCCTTACTGTATCGCAAACGTATCAGATAAAGCTCAGCTGAGCGACAAGTTTGATCTCATAATAAGCCAGGTTCCAGAGATACACACCAATGGTAAATTCAAGCTTGCATCTAAAAGGTCGATAAGCTCAATTGGGATGCGCTAAGCTGCTTGTGAAATGGGGTGAGCACATCTATGAAATGAAATTTATGGAGAAAACAACTTCAGACGCTTTCAAGTATTCATACTTAATGCCAAAATCAGAAAAATGATGTGGGATATGATGGAAATTGGTGAAAAATTAAAGGACGCATGTGTAGCCAAAATTTAGATTTGATCCTATCAGTGCTTTCTGGTTTACCATAGTGTCCAACTCTTGGTACCGGGCAGAAAAGGTTCAAGTGGTTCGACCATTGCTTCCTCTTAT
Organism: Erythroxylum subrotundum; assembly: GCA_027563845.1. NCBI lineage: Eukaryota > Viridiplantae > Streptophyta > Magnoliopsida > Malpighiales > Erythroxylaceae > Erythroxylum > Erythroxylum subrotundum. Next base: position 34,523,427 of record JAOQMQ010000196.1, read on the forward strand.
CACAATAACGGAATTTAGTCATGCAATACACGGCAATAACTAACTTGAAACTGACATCTGATGCAGATTTAGGAAAGACGAGAAAAGGTAGGAGTTAGGACAACAAACTCATCTAGATTCAATCATAGGTTATTGATGATCGTGCTAACTTTGTTTTAATTAGACCATGTAAACTATGTGAAAACCAATAAGTATTATGATTCCTAGCAACTAGACTGGTCAGTTTGATCAAATTTTGCTGCTTTCAAACTAGAAGATAGCTTCTCAAGTCTCTCAATCAGGACTTCAAGTCTTAGCCATGGTTTCTCAATTAAATAGCCACTTCCTCCTCCTATGTTTTCACTGATGCCCTGCGCACTAGAAGCTAGAATATCTTCAGTACAATCATTTGCATCTTCAACAGCTTCCTCTGGTGCTGCACTTTCACCAAGGTTAATCTGTTTTCCCTGAATTGCAAATGGCTCCAAATTGTTTAAATCCTTTTTACGTCCAGTTTCAGATGTCCGAGAACGAGATTGACCTGGCTGACTGCATTTATCATCACCATCACCATTCCGTGTACTTTGTGTTGCCTCTTTCACCAGTATTACTGATGGATCCCAACTCTTTATTGCCATATTATTTGCTACTGTAGTTGACTTGCTCCCATCAACCTTCTGCTCAGTAGTTTCCTTAAATGCTATAGAAGATGAACTTGGAAATTCACCTGAGAAACTCTGGTCATCACTACATTGTCTATTCTCATTATCACGTTTAATGTCTCCATATTGCAAAATCTGAGCAACATTCATTTTGCCTTCCTCAACAAAATCACTTGCTGCAGCCGTACATTTGGGAGGAAATCCTGGAGGAACCAGACTACTGTTAATTTTCTTTACATAGGCTTCTAGGCCTAAAGTTCTTGCCGACTTTGAAGGAGAACAAGAAGCCACGTCTCCTATCTTCCTTTTCAAGCAGTTAGTAGATCCTTTTATAGTGAATTCATTATTGATGGAGCCATCACCACCATTTCTCATATCTCCGCGATTGGCTATAGATAAATCATTATTCTTCTTCATTGGTACCATCCAATTCTCCAGAGTTGCCTGAATTCTAGAACTCTTCGTCCTTTGCTGATTGGATGCTGATTGCTGCCACCATTCCAAGTACTGGATTGTAACCTCTCCCGCAGAAAGCCGAGATGGAATGTAGAACTTGTCATGGATCACTGGCCTGTTATAATATCCCCAAGAAATCTTAGGACTCGTGTTATATCGAGCAACCTCACCCGGCACGTCTTGATCAAATCCGAACTGCATTGCAACTCTGTGTGGAAGATACTGTTCTATGCAATCAAGCCCGACCAGCTCAGAAACCTTCAAACATTGAATGAATGATAATAACTCTGTGTCTAATTCTGAATCTACCAACAACCACGTTTCCTTCTCAGCATAAAACATAGGGAAAGTCCAGTTTGGCACACGCTTAGCATAAGGCCGCCATACAAAGCGGTCTTTAGCCGAGTCTAAAGGTAGCCGAGCATCCTCTACTCTGCTTCTCGAGTTGTCCCACTGAGCTGACCTCGGCTTACCATTTTGAATCAGTTTCTGCTTAGGCCTCAGTTCCATAAATCTCTCCCAACTCCAAACCTGAACCAATTGAAACGGAGACATGATTTTAAGTTCAATCACATTACTATGAGTCTCCTTCTCACTTTCGTTCGTCTCTAACGTGCATAAAGAAACAAGATTTTCTTTCAACAAGCTCAAGTCTCTGTAAATGCTCGCAAGAACAGCAGGTGCAAGTGCCACTCTAGTACCTCTAGCAAGACAAATTGCAACAGGAAAAACATGACTGGAGACTACTTTGGAAGAAAAGGGCAAAACAAATCTTGACAACCAATAGGCAAGGAAAGCTTCATGCTCTATTTCGCTACCTGAGTCCATAAATTTTTGCATCCACAAACTCTGGCTTGCTTTGCGATGTGTACTTTTCACGACTTCTTTCTTTGCTTTTTTTAACTTCAGCTCAATCCGCCTCAGTTCCTTGTTTTCAAGAGAATGGAAAACGGGGACACCCAATACAGAGTATCCTGTGATCATCACATCCTCTAACGTAACCGTAGCTTCACCCCAAGGAAAAATGAAAGAATTGGTCTTGGGGCACCATCTTTCTGCAAGTTCAAGAATCAAGTTGTCGTCTCCAACGATTGTATACATTGAATTCAATATGGCTTCGTAGATACCAGCCTTCTTCCAGGTAGTATCATGTAAAGGAGCCATTTTTGTAACCCATGTCTTCCATCTCTTACTAGGCCACCTCCAGCCACTATAAGAAACCCTCAATTTCCGCTTAGCAAGCTCAAAAATTGCAGGTAGAGAGGAGCATGAAAGTGAAGGGGAGCCACCACCAGAGTTTATGGAGGGTGTTAGAAAATGTGCAGTTCTCGAAGTTGGGGTTCCGTCTCCAGAACGTGGGATCATAAGCTCTTGTCTTGATTCAAGAATATTACTGTGAAGTGCCTCCATTATTGAGTATATCTGCCGGTTTAGCACATGGGTTGATTTCTTCCACGGTGACCCTCAGCTCACGGAAGAGAATGAAAAAGAAAAGGATAGAAGGAAAACACTTGGTGATGGGAGTGGCCGTTCCAACTTGAGACTAAATAATTTTAATTATTATTTTATCGTTTTAGTTTAATTAGTATACGTAAAGGCTTCAATTCATCGTTATCACACCCTGTTCTAATAAATTGACGTGTTTGTATAATTTCGTACATTTGCTTTAAAAAAAGTTCTTAGATCTGAGAATAACTTTCATATTTGCTTAACCAATAAGAGTTTGTTCTTTAGTTAGAATTCAAGCACGCAAACTTTATTCCATTTGACCTTGACTTTGGTTGCATCAATCTATTTTAGAGGATTTTCTGAAGATCTCTAAATTTTTCATGTATAAGTATGTGGCAACAATTACAGTAAGACCTTTTATTTAAATAGTGAATAGATAAGGATATAAAGGATCACATCTAAATTAATTAAACCAATATCTATCCGATTGGTATAATATAGGAGGAAAATGGAATCCCATCAGGGACTTGAGAAAAAACAAATCTAGCAACTCCGAGAAAGCTCAAGACTTGGAATCATATTAAGAACATACCCTGGAATTTCATAGCCGAGTCCGAAATGCATTGCAATTCTACAAGGAAGTATTGTTCTATTAAGCAGAAGTCCAACCAGTACTGCCGAAACCTTCAAACACCAAGTGAATGATAATTTACACCCGAGTTTATTGCTTCTTCTGTGTCAAACGTGAGGTCCTGTTTTGGCAGTATTCTACCAAGGCTTTCTTTATTCTGCATTTTAACTTCTGGATGTGCCATTGCAAAATTTTGGCCAATTCCATAACCAACGTCACATCGTGTACGCTGTTTGACAGTAGAAATTCTAGCATACAAAGTTGTTTAACTTATGCTATGACAAAAGTAAAAGATGTAGCTTTATTTGATCAACAAATGGTGGCGTCCTCTCATCTTTTGGCCTCACGAGTCATGTGCATAGCTTTCCAACTCATGTGGCAAAATAAAGAAGCAGACTTTACGTAGTGCTTAAGTTTTAATAATTAGCATGAATGTCAGTAAGCAAAATTTCAAAATTTGTTCTTTAATAGAGGTTTGAAGATTGTGTAGTTGGAACAAATTTCTTCAATTTTACTTTGTTTGCACCCTTGCGTTGCTTTAAATTTAGATTTGTAATGGAATTGAGAAATTGCTTTTTAAAGTGTTTAATTTGCATTCTCATATACCAAAATAAGGATGACATAAATTACTTAATTCCAATTATCACTATGATTAGATTAAAGAGTAATTAGGTACAGAAACTTATGTAAGACTTGATATGAGTGATAATTCAAGGATTGAATTTTATTCATTTTACCAAACAAACAAGACCAGTATGCCTTTGTTACTATCACTTTACCAAAGCATATGCCCCACTTGTATGCTTATAAATAATTCAGATGGACCCAACATTTAACCAATCCCTTGAAACGCAAATTTAGTCACATTGACCTAAGATTGCCAATGTCGCTTTTATGTTTCCATATGTACTATTTTTTAGGGGCAACCTACAATGTCAAGTAATACTAGTGAATATCAAGTAAGTTAGTGTGAAACTTGAAGGAGTGCCTTATATGCCCTTATTAAGCATACATCTTTGGGCTACTTTCTTTCTTCGTGATACTATTACTATAAGGAATGAAGGGAACTTATTAGCTTAAGAAAATTTGATTAGATGCATTTTGGTGTTCAGCTATTAGTTTATGAGAAAAGTTCCTCTAAAGTATAAAAGATGTGGAATTTCAAACTTTACATGCCTTATAGAATTTTCAGTAGATTATTTTGCATCTATAGTTATGATGGTATCTTCCTCTTTTGCTTAATAAAGTTTGGAGGATCTTGATTTCATATAAGCATCAATGTTGGAGAGTTATAGAGGGATTGATTCTTGTATTTGATTCACTTTATGGTCCACATTAACAACTATAATAAGATTGAAGTAGGTTAATTATTAGAAATTTGCAAGAATCGTAAAGCTTAAATTGTGAAGAATTTACAATTATATAATATGTTAGGATTTTCCTTCTATTTATGTTATCTTCTATCGCAAGACACTAATGAAAAATGAGTTGCCTTTTGCAAGATTTCGATATTTATAGACGAATAAAGAGAACACAAAAGTTTTTACTTGATTTGATAGCTTAATTGCTATCTACTCCAAGGATCTCACGTAGGTGGTTCTCCTAGCTTCAATGAAAATGAAAAAGGTTACAGGAGACGGAGTGTTTTTGCAACACTTGCAAGAGTTCTCTAAGAACTCACAAGTTCTTTTAAGGAAGTACTCTAGCAACTCTCTAACTCCTAATTTTTTCTCGTAAAATTCTCTCAGAATTTTTTGGTTACAATTGAGAAAACTGTAAAAGTATGTAAACTGATTCTAATTTCAGGTTTTTATAAACCAAAATGTAGTTGTTGCATTCTGTTTGTCCATGCCTTCACTGTAAAGGAAAGTCCCAGGCCCAAAGCACACTTCATGTGCATCTCACGTATATCACTTAAAGCCAAGCTCCTTTTTTGCGCTGCGTTTTGCTTTGTCCATTCCTGTTGTTAATCTTGTAACCAAACACCCTCAAATCTTCGGGTTTTAATATTGACAGCTATTAACCAAAACAAATAAAAAACGCACACACACACATAAACACATGAACCCTAAATACCCAAATACCCAATTATTAAAATCGAATCATCGAGATCAAATCAATGATTTGCATTCAAAATTGATGGATAAATGTGAATCACTTCACATTTATTCCCCCCTTCTCCATTAATTTTGACGCCGTCCTTCGATTTGTAAGAGATTTAAGAAAACAAACCTTAGTATACATCTTATACGTGAGACCATAAATTAGGTTCTTCGATGATTGTTATCTTTAAGGGGCTTTACTAATCTGTAGATAATCTCTACAGAAAGTGAATTTCCTTGTTATAATAATCTTCGTTCCAAAGTCTGAAGGATTTAGGTCACCAGTTATCTTCTCCAAAGTGAAAAGACCCTGAGCGATTCTGTCTCTAACGAAGTGAAGTCTCATGTCGATGTGCTTGGATCGCTCGTGCAGGACAGGATCCTTACTGAGGTAAAACGCGCTTTGACTATTTGTATAGACTGTTGATGTTGCTAGGTTAATTTGAATTTCCTTTAGGATGACTATCAACCATGTTAGCACTTTTATGCCTTCTGTGATTGCATAATATTCTACCTTTGTCTTTGATAGTGATACTACTGACTGTTGTTGAACTTTCCAACTGATTGAATTGCCTGTTAATGTGAAAAAATATGCTGATAATGATTTCTTTGCGTTTTTTTTTTTGTTGCATAATCTGCATCTACAAAACCACAAAAACATATCTCATTGCATTTAGCTAATTAAAATTTAGAAAAACATAAATCATAGTTTAAAGTTCCAGCTAAGTATCTGAAAACATTTTTTATTTGTTAGTGCTCAAATCCTAGGTTGGCCATGAATTTGCTTAGAATGTTGATTACATAGGCCAAGTCAGGTCTTGTACATAGCATCATATGCATAGGCCATTACTATTGTTAATCTTGTAACCAAACACCCTCAAATCTTCGGGTTTTAATGTTCAAATAAAAAAAGCATACACACATAAACATATGAACCCTAAATACCCAAATATTAAAATCGAATCATTAGAGATCAAATTGATGATTTACGTTGAAAATTGATGGATAAACGTGAATCACTTCACATAATATATGATCACAAGGAAGATGGTGCTTTCTAATTAAATGTTTATCAAAGTGTACACATACATGTAAATGTTTATGAATAACTTATACAATCGTATTTGTTGATTGTTTCAGATGAATGAGCATATTCTTTTAGTGGAGAGTTCTTATCTAATATCGAAGAGTATACTAGCAGAGACTTTTAATCTAGTACTAAGTGAAGAAATAAGTCACATAAAAGGACCAAGTTCATTTAAAAGTGATGTTTGGAATCAATTCAACAATACTATATCAATGGACAAAATAGAGAAGGTCAACTGTAAATATTCTCACAAGGTGTTGGCCAGGAGTTCAAAAGGCGGAACATTTAAAGAGACGCATAGGGTCATATAATAGAAAGAAGATCTTATTAAGAGGTCAAACATTTTTACACCTAAACTAATGAGAAAGAAGAATGAAATGTTTTCTATAGCTTATGATAACAATAGATTAAGGTTTTTGATAGCTAGTATGTGATTAGTGATAAACATCCACTCTCTATAGTGGATAACAAAAGATTTAGGATGTTGCTTACCTCACTCTAACCAACCTTTAAGATCCTAACTTGAAATATCTGGAAGAAAGACATTTTTAAGATATACAAGGATCAAAATAAAGAAATATTAAAAATGTTGTTGAGTATTGAAGGACAAGTTGTCATCATATCGAACATGTGGACAACCAATAACCAAAAGAAGGGTTATATAGTAATGGCAACACAATATATTGAAAACAAAGAGACTCTAGCCAGTAGACTACTAAGGTAAATTATATTATCTAATATTGTTATCATTTATTTTTTGATTATGCTATGTTTGATATTTGTTCATATTTGTAAATGATATGTTTATTTAGGTGCCAAAACCACATACAAGCCAAAAGTTGACAACCATGTTGATCAAGTGTTTAATGGATTGGAATATCGATGCTAAGCTATGTACTATAGCACTAGACAATTGTAGCATGAATGATGAGATGATCAAAAAGTTGAAGAATAAGTTACGAGTTAGGAGCTTGTTAGTGGTGGGGGGTTGTATCATATATGTTGTTTTACATATATTCGAAATTTGATTGTGAAGGTTGTGTTAAAGATGAATAAAGAAACAATATAGTTGATTCGAGATAGTGTAGTGTATTGGAGTGCAACACCGAATTGAAAATTTTGAAGAAATTGCACGAGAACTACATATTTGTGCACGAAGAAGTTGGTATTAGATTGTCCTACTAGATGGAATTCAACCTTGAAAATGTTGGAGTCTGCAACTCAATATTTTGAAGTGTTCACCAAGCTGATATAAAAAGATTCTCAGTATGCTTGCTTTCCTACATAAGAGCAATGAGAGTTGCCTAAAGAAAATTGTGCCAAGTTAGAAATATTTTTATACTACTACTAAGTTGTTCTTAGATACAAACTATCTGACTTCAAACAGTTGCTTTAGCAATATGTGTGAGATTAAGAAAGCTATATCTAATTAGATATTTGATTCTAATGAGATAATCTGGGTTATGGAAAAGTAGATGATCAAGATGCTCAATTCTTACTAATATGATAAGAAATATTATAACAGTCATTTCTGTTTGGGCCAAAGATACATGATGAAGGGGACTATTTTTATTATAAAATGATGTATGGTGATTGGGCTCATGAGCATGTTGATGTCATTAAACAATTTTAAAAGGATTTGTTTAACGATTATCAACTAAGTTTGGACAAAAATCAGGATCATAATAGTTTAATTCCAACTTCAGGTTTAAGCTCAGGTTCAGGTTGAAGTTCAGGTTCAGCTTCTTTTAACATTAGTGTGAAACCGTCATTTACAAAATTCATTAAAGAGTAAATGACTATAACTTGTTTCAATATGATGGAGTTGGACAAATATTTGATGGAAAAATTGTACGACCAAAATTGAAGGTATGGAGTTCAATGTATTACCATGGTGGAATAATAATGGAAGTGAATTTTCAATCTTGCAAGCAATTGCGCGAGATCTTTTAGCAATTGTAGCATCTACTGTAGTTTCGAAATATGCTTTTAGTACTGGCAGTCGGAATATTAGTCTTCATCATGCTTGACTTAATTCAGTACTGTAGAAGCTCTTATGTGTGCTCGAAGTTGGTTATATAACACCCACATACTCCCTGGAAGGATATATGAATGCCACACAAAACTGTACAACAAATCAAAGCATATGAAAACTTCTAGTAAACAATTCAGGCAAACATACATTAAATTACATAGTATTTAACACAAAATCGCAGAAAATCCCAAACCAAATTGAAGTATCGTTGTTACCAACTTACAAACAAATTCACATATACATATCAGATACAAGCCCAAAAGTCAAACAAAAAATTCAACATTGTTTTCAAAACAACACTTAGACTTCATTGGCCGTTGCGGTTTTCTTATTCCAGTTTTTATAAACGTCGCTCAGAACTTACACGGGACAAATTCAATATGCTAAGCATATAGCTTAGTGAATAATAACTAAACTATACATACTTTGACAATTAATCATACTGAATCAAGTCATATCATAAGCAGATATTTAAATTTTAGAATAGTTATATAGTTTACATAACTGAGTATCAAAGAAGGCACAATCCCTTCAGTTCAAAACATCATTTTGTTTATTTCAAAATCCAATATATATCATATTACACAATCAAATGACTGCTAATCCGTCAACAGAAGCGGGTAACAGAACTTATACAGAAGATACCACAATTGGTATCATATCATAGAAGAGACTTACGTCTCAATAACAGAAGACACCGAAGTGTCAATAACAAAATACACTGAAGTGTCAGCCACCGAAGTGTCAAAGAAGCAGCTGCAGACCCATCTAGGCATGCCTATATACCCACAACTAAGACTCAACAGTTTTAAAACAAAACAAGGTTATTTCAGACATTTCATGTGCAAAGCAAGTAGTCAATCATATTCACATGCAAGTAGCACTTCCAATGATATAGACATGCATTAAACGCTTCGGACAATCATTGTCCGAAATTCAGAACACAAAAATTGTTTTGGTAAATGGGACTAAAACATAAGTGCTCTAGAAGTTTGCAATAAATGCCTATGTTTTCTTTGAACAACTCTATTTTGTTGTGGAGTATAAGGAGAGGTTTTCTGGTGGATAATGGCATAATTGGAAAAAATATCCTCACAACTATGACTCAAGAATTCTGTCCCATTATCTGTTCTAACAACCTTGATTATAGTATGAAATTGATTTCGGATATGTTTAAGAAAATTTTCTAAGAAAACTAAAGTTTGACTTTTTTCTTTGAGTAAGAAAGTCCATGTTGTTCTAGAAAAATCATCTACTATGGTGAGGATATAGTGTGCTCCACTAATTGACCCTTGCTTATAAGGACCCCAAATATCCATATGCAACAATTCAAAACATGCAACTGTACTAATACTGCTCCTAGGAAAAGGAAGTCTAGTTTGTTTTGAAAGATGACATACATCACACGGTTGTTCAAGAAAAATCATGTTATTGAAAGAATTTTGCAACTGTTTCAGTACATTGAGAGATAGATGGCCCAATCTTTGGTGCCAAAAAACATCATCAACAGTACTATGACAATGTATTGGTTTATTGAAACTATTTCCTAAATGTGTGATGTAAGATAAAATGGTATGTCTATAAAAAGAGGTTTTATCAAGAATATAAAGTCTTGCAATTACCTTTCCAACTACTAAGACCTCATCAGTCACAAGGTCTTGCAGAACACAAAAGGTTGCATAAAAGGTAAATTTGGTAGAAGATTGATAAGCTAGTTTGTTCACTGAAAGCAAATTATATTTAAAAGAAGTTATAAACAAAACGGATGATAGACAAAGATTATCACAAAGAACAATATTCCCTGTGAAATCCACTGTCTTAATTGTGTCATCCGGTAGGTGAACACGAGTAAATTTGACTATGGGTGTAGGTTTGTCAAACAAAGCAATATCATGGCAGATATGATTAGAAGCTCCTATATCTATTATCCAAGAACCAGATTCAATTAAACTTACTAAACTAAAAGAATGATTGAGAGTGTTACCTGCAAAGTCATTGTAATGTGCAAAGTTGATGACATCTCCTCCCTTGTCCTTCATTTGTATCTGCTTCCCTTGACTTTGCATGAAACTCATAATGCCTTGTTGAATCATTGTTACCACATCTTGTCTCCAGGCTGGTTCTTTTGTTTCTTTTGCCATTGAGTAATCCAAAGGTGAATCACTCATATTCACCAACTCCTTACTCATATCTCCTCCTTTTTTTATCTTTAGAACCCTTATATCAATCCGGATACCCATAAATTTTGAAACAGGTATCTCGAGTGTGTCTCTTCATTTTACAAAAGTCAGAGTACATGTCCTCCTTATTCATCTGTTTCTTGGAACTTCCTCTACCAACACCTTTTACATTACTGCCACCAAAACTATGCACCAGCATTGCACTAGTCATGTTATCAGCAAAGGCAATGTTCACTTCCTCTGTTTTTCCACCCTAACAACCATTGAGTAAGCCCTATCCACATTAGGCAAGGGATCCATTACCAGAATTTGACTCCTAATTGCCTCATATTCTTCATTCAGACCCATCAAAAACTATACCAATCTATCATTGTCCCCAAACTAAATCAATTGTCTAAGAGACCCACATGAACATTTTTTTGGGGCTCCGTATGAGCACTGTGGAATGGGAGCTAAACAATTCAACTCATCCCATAATCATTTCAATTTAGTAAAATACCTGGAGATAGATAGATCTCCTTGTGAAATCGAGCTAATTTCCCTCTTGAGCTGATACAGTAGCGGCCCATTGCACTCTCCATATCGCCTCTCTAGATCTGTCTATAAATCCCTAGCTGAGCTCGTGTATAAGAACGACTCGACGATATCCTTGGAGATGGCATTCAATATCCACAATGTCACTATGAAGTCCACCTGACACCATCGATTGTAGTCTGGTGAATCTTCCCTTGGCCTCTTACATTTACCAGTGACGAAATCAAGCTTCAACTTTGCCCACAACGCGATTCGCATTGCACGACTCCACAATAGGTAGTTGTTCCCGCTTAGTGGAGTCGTCACCAACACCATTCCGGGATGATCTAAGGTATGCAGGAATAACGGATTCTCCTCCCTATCCTCTCTTCCAATGAAGGATCTCGAGCTACCAACGCCATCGACCATGACGTAATCTTGTGGATCTACGCGGTTGGCTCTAATACCATAAAGAATCTGGAGATTCTAGGGATTGAATTAGTTTGGGTAAAGTGATTCTCGTAATCACTATTACTTCTCATTTACAGAAAGGGAAAAGGATGGTTTATATACCATCAATATTTAGTAATACAAAAATTACATCATCTAAACATACAGAACGTAAAAACTATCTAAACTATCTGCACAGTACATAGGTCTACAGTATATCTACACAGTACACATCGACACTCTACTGAATAAATACAAGATATTCTACAGGGTGCTATGCTACCCTAGCCTGAGGCCATCCTAGGTTGATGAATTGTTCAGAAGGGGTTCTACTGTCCCAAGTCAGAAGTTCTCATCAAGTGGAAGGATACACTCATTGAAGATGCGACTTGGGAAAATGCACGATGGTTGGCGTGGACCTATCCCCACTTATTCCTTGCAAATAAGGAATCTTAAGGGGGCAGGAGTTGTTAAGTGCATGGGCCATGCAAGGGGAACATGGAGAGTGTTATGTACGTGCATGGGCTATGCAAGGGGAATGTTGACCGAATGGTGTAGGGATGGTTAGACTTAGTGGCTTGTTTACTATTTGTTTTATTTATTTCCTTGTAGGTGGCTTGTTTTGTAGCAGGGTTATTAGGCAATAAGGGTAGTGGTAACCTGATCGAAACGTGACTCATGTCAAGCTAACATGTCGTTAACATCGTTACGAAACTCAACATTATTTTCCATTGATACGTAGAATTCAGAGGGAAAATAGAGGAAGGAGAAATAGAGAGAAAGTAGATAGCATATTTGATAATTTTGCATACCCCTCTTATTCTTTATTACGACTATTAAATAGCCTCACTGACAGGAAAAAAAAACTATAAAGCCAATAAAAAGGAGGCATTAACCCACTAACCCTTATTGCCTATCAACCTATACAAAACAGGTCATCTACAAGGAAACAAATAAGACAAACAGTAAACAAGACACTAAGTCTAACCATCCCCACACCATTCGGTCAATATTCCCCTTACATGGCCCATGCATGTAACAAATATATAATATGTCTACATCCTTAGGAGCAAAACAACTACCTTTTTCAATATATTGTTAAATATGGTTATATTGTATTATATAAATTGATATATAGATATATACTCCATATTGCCTACAACCTATATAAAACAGGTCATCTACAAGGTAACAAATAAGACAAACAATAAACAAGACACTAAATCTAACCATCCCCACACCATTCGGTCAACATTCCCCTTACATGGCATATGCATTAACAAATATATAATATGTCTGCGTCCTTAGGAGCAAAACAACTACCTTTTTCAATATATTGTTAAATATGGTTATATTGTATTATATAAATTGATATATAGATATATCTATATATCTATATGTATATAGATATATACATAGGTGTATATATATATATATATATATAGCTATATAGCCTATGTATACTTATACTACACTATGAGGTGTTGCCTCCACACCCCTAACTTATTTGTTTATATCCTTAATAAAATCCTACGCTCTTTAGTTAGGCAATTTGTCATGGCACGAACGTTCCTAAACCTTGTCTAGTGGTGCTTCTTTACAATTCCTTTTAATGAGGAATGTGAGCATAACTATACTCGTATTCTAGGTTGTGTACGCCTCTAGAAAGGAATACAATGTAATACGTAACGGAACTTTAGTTATGTATCCTGGATCGAACGTGAAAGGACAATAAACAAAGAAATGCAGAAATATCTTATTTTAGCTCTATAACTTCAAATGAGCTTTTTGAAGTTGAAACGAGCGCGAATCCACCGTTGTCTTCACCGCAACTGCTTACCAGAATGCAATAAAGTCTTTTTACAGTTTTTTTCAAAGTTTATGCTCTCTTAACGGATCAGAGAATCTTAAAGCTTACGAATGAAGTGAGTAACTGTAGGAGACCTTAATCTCTTTATATAGTATCCATATCGAGCTTTCCATCGCAGACCCAATATGGATCCAGTCCACACTAATTAGGATCTATTTTTCTCTTGGACTGTGACCAATTGATTTAGATCATTTATGGGGCACTAATAAACTTTATTCGGATCAAATGACATAACTTAATCGATAAGTTATTGAAAAATCAAAAAATGCAATTAATTGTTGTCCAACTTTATGGGAAAAGTCAAAATTATCAAATATGCAGACCTAGACACACCTATACCCTAGATCTTGTACTCCTCTATCTCTTTTTATTGAAGAATATAGGCATTTGTTTTCTTGTTTCTTCTTTCCAAAGAAGAATATATCTTAGTATACAACCACGTGTTAGGCTTTATTTAGTCAAGTACTCCAAGATTACACACTCATATATATGGATCATACATAACAAAATGTTTAATATAAGTTCCATATATGAAATTAACAAAGAATTATAATGATTAAGGTATGTTAAAATATATTTGTTTGAATATTTCTAGAATATCATATTTATCAAATGAGTAAAAGACATACATCTCCTTCTAGTTTAACTCATTTTTTAAAAATATACATATGGTTTAATATTTTGGTTTAGTAATTTTCAAAACTTCTTATATTAGTTTTTATCATAAAACTTTGACAAAACTTACAAGTTACATGTCTAGGTAAGTATAAGGATTTTTCTTGAAATATTAAATTATAATTTTTTTTTAAATGATAAAACTACAAAAAATGTGATATCTTTTATTCTTAATAAAACTACCCATCAAAATGGTGTTTGGGATATTTACTAAATTTTATTTTGTGATAATGAATTCATCAGTACCTGAATTCAGTTTTTCTATTTGATTAAGTGTTTTTTTTTAAATAAAGTGATTTAATGTCATATAAACTTTCATGTAAATAATAATATGAGTTTTATTGTTAAGCCAATACTTTCATCTCTTTTAACTTAGGGATAACTAATCCCAAAGTGTCCAACTTTTTAGATTTTTTCAATCTAATGTCTAAGTTTTTACATTTTTTTGATTAGGTAACCAAACTTTTAAAACCTTAATAATTCAGTTCAAAATGTTAGTTCCGTAAATAATTTACTGATTTGGCTAACATAATCTTTGCTATTCATGATAACCAATCCTAAGGTATCATCAGGATGTCTTGTAAAATTAATTTTAGAATAACAAAAAACACACTAAATTATGCAGCAAGGTCAATTAGAAAGCCAAAATTGCAGGAAGTCGAAGTTGACACACATGAAATCAGTAAGTTATAATGTAAGCACTTTGGGATTCCTTGCTACATCCCCAATGCGTGAGAAATTGAGTCCAAACACAGTTGCAAGTCATAATTAAAGTAATTATTAAACTTTCTGTGTAGAAAATCCTGAGCTTTGGCACAGAAAATGGCGACTATCACCACCATTTATTGACCAAATTGTGGTGTCAACTAGAGATTCACGATTTGGTGTGGGGAACTATTGATAAGAGGTGATTTTAGGTATAAAATATTTAACTAATGAATTGACCATATGTAGAAGCATATTAGGCTGGATTAGCTAATGTTCATGCTCTATGAATAAATTTGGGAATTGGATTAGCTAATGTGCGTGCATGCTGTATGAATAAATTTGGGAATAGTCTGAACATTATTTCAGTAAAACGGGAAAAGAAAAAGTTTACAGGCATGCGGCAATCATTTAATACGGTAAGCTAGAAAGAAAAGGAAATTCCTAAAAGGTTGAATCCTATTTAGCAAAAACTTGTACAGTATCCAATTAAGGACACCCTGCAGATTGCTAGTTGGAGTCTCTTGCGTATCTCTGAATACAATACATACATATATGAGAACCCCAAATACAGTACATATTTCCTCCAAAACGTGAAATAAGAGATTCAGAAATTCATCAAGAGGTTGCTAAAGCAACAGTACAAAAGGAATGAAGGGAACTACCCCCTTAACTGCTTCCCAGAATCAAATTGGAAAACTTTTATTACTATGGTCTCAAACTGTAGCTGTAATATATATATATATATTTGGTCACATTATTCCCTTCCTTCTTCCAACATTTCTTATGGTGATTGATTTGTCTAACCTATAATTCAGGATAACAGCCAAAAGGGGATTGTGTATGATAACATGTCTGAAACTGTTTCCAGTATAGACTTGATAAATGACATGGTTGAGGGTTTACATTTTTGTTTAACAGGAAAATTGAGAATTAGTTACCTGTCCAGTGCTATAATTAGCAAATTTGACCAAGTCCTTTGCGCTATCGTAACTTTATTGGCCCTGAAAGAAATGAACCAAATTCAAACTCATGGAAAAAGAAAAAGGAAAGAAGAAAACTTTTACTTTTGTGTCTATTCAAGATACAGAAACATTTTTTATTTCTTCCAGGGCTAAGGTTCTCAGTAGCTTAGCATGTCCTTCCCTTAATCATGACACCATTTCTTGAATCAATATCCTCAACCTCAACATTGATTTGCAGTAGTTAAAAATGACTCAATATTAATTTGATTCAAGATTCTGATGGTTGTTGATCTCGAGGGAAAGGCAAGATGAGCTGCTTTCAATGCTGCATGACAGATGAAAGAAACAGTAAAAGGTCAAAAAAGGGCAGCAAGGAATCCGCAGGAGGGAAAGCCTTAAACTCATTCGCCAACATATCTTTGAGAAGTGGTATATTTCTATAACTTTCGCAACATTGTCTTGTTCTTCTACAATTTATCTTCATGTTGTTTCTTAGAAGGTTATAATCAATGAATGATCATGTGAAGCTCTAACGTCTTCTTAAAATCAAATTAGCGTGTCTAGTGCATATCCAAACCACGTCCCTTGATCACCATTACCAAATGCCTTCATTCAGAAAGAGATCTAAGTCCATCTCCGTTTCCTACCTGGAAGGCATTTTATGTACTTTTATGCTTTTAATGGATTAGAAAATTACAACTAAATTATGCTATGGAATAATTAAACTGGTGGAACATTTGTCCACTAGACATGGGGATGAAAAATGAAAAATGTTGACCTGAAAAGTTCAACGATTAAGGAAGTTTAGAACCGTAACGTCGAATTTTGTATCACTTGCCATTATATCATGTGATGATCATATTTCCAGAAGGTTTGATGAAGATAAAGCATTTGAATCGGTGAAAGAATCACATTCAACCAAGGAAGATAAGCAAAAGATGATTTGAGATCATTTCTTGGTTTCATGGCTTCAGAATTTCGATCCCGCAGTCCTGCTAAACTTAGAGAGGATCAGCAAGCGAAAATACCCAGTTATTTATCTTTCTTTTTTTTTTTTTGGAATACCCGGTTTACGGACAAGCAGATATAATCATCATAGCCAACCAATGTTTGTGTGTAAATGTACATGGGTAACTTACAACTTCAAAATTTTAAGACTATAAACTGATCATGTGTTAGTGTACAGATAGCAGCAGACGAAGGTACATAGCTGATGAAATTAAGAAGATAGGAAAAGGAAATATATCTGCTGAGATTCTGTCATACCGAGAGCTATCTGCAGCAACCCAAAACTTCAATGCTGACAATCTGCTAGGTGAAGGAGGATTTGGGAGGGTGTACAGAGGATTTCTTGAAAGAACCAACCAAGTAATTTTTTTTTCTTTCACTGTATTTCTCATGCAAATAAGGAAAAAGTATCTTTTGAATTACTGACAAGAGTTTCTAAATTGCATCACATTTAGGTTGTTGCCGTCAAGCAACTTGACAGAAATGGCTTTCAAGGAAATAGAGAATTTCTTGTCGAGGTTTTGATATTAAGTCTTCTTCACCACCCCCACCTTGTGAATCTGGTCGGATACTGTGCAGATGGAGATCAAAGGATTTTAGTGTATGATTATATGCCTAATGGCTCTCTTGAGGATCACCTTCTTGGTATGTAGAAATTAGTTTATTTGGATGATGTCTTCCTGCTCAGAAGACAGACACAATGGTCTTAAATGTTTATAAACTCAAAGATTTTGGGCTCCCTGAGAAAAGTTGTTTCAATTAATAACCTAAACACAGTTTTCCAGGTCCATCTTGACAACTGAATGCTAAGCTTGGAGTTTCATGTCACACAAAATTGGTTCAGTACTTGTGCGACTTTTCTATGTGCTATTTCAGCGTTAAAAGAGATTTTAGCTTCAACTGTACTCTTTTATATCTCATTAATG
This sequence comes from Erythroxylum subrotundum, assembly GCA_027563845.1. Classification (NCBI taxonomy): domain Eukaryota; kingdom Viridiplantae; phylum Streptophyta; class Magnoliopsida; order Malpighiales; family Erythroxylaceae; genus Erythroxylum; species Erythroxylum subrotundum. Next base: position 34,541,120 of record JAOQMQ010000196.1, read on the forward strand.
AGTTGCCAGTAACTTCCTTCTTAAACTCAAGTGGATATCTTCTAATAAAATGTTCTCTTTTCAGAGTTACCACCTGGGAAAAAGCCTCTGGATTGGAATGCTAGAATGAGAATTGCCGTGGGTGCAGCGAAAGGTCTTGAATACTTGCATGAAACAGCGAACCCTCCTGTAATATACCGCGACTTCAAAGCATCAAACATATTATTAGACGAGAACTTCAATCCAAAACTCTCAGATTTTGGCCTTGCAAAGCTTGGTCCTACTGGGGACAAGACCCATGTGTCCACGAGGGTAATGGGGACTTACGGCTATTGCGCTCCGGAGTATGCATTGACAGGCCAATTGACAACAAAATCTGATGTTTACAGCTTTGGAGTTGTGTTCTTGGAGATGATCACAGGAAGAAGAGTTATTGACTATTCAAGACCAAGTGAAGAGCAGAATCTAGTTGCTTGGGTATGTTGAGTAATAGTCTTCTTTTCTTTGCCCTTATATAAGACAGCTTCCTTCAGAAAGTTAAACGAGGTTTTGAATCAGATTAGAAGATAAGATTAAAGATAAACTAAGACCTGATAAAATTTTGAATTAATTCTCAACAATTAGTCCTATAAGATCCAGTTCCTTACTGAATTTTTATGTTGTTATACTAGTACTAAAGATTGATGGACAGGTCACAGAAGTAAACAATGAGCACTTACCTCTTATTGTTGCATATATCCGTTTCTGCAGGCGACTCCACTACTTAAAGACAGAAGGAAATTTACCTCAATGGCAGATCCATTGCTAGAAGGCAAGTACCCTCTTAAAGGTCTTTACCAAGCTCTTGCAGTTGCAGCTATGTGTCTCCAGGAGGAAGCTTCTATTCGGCCTTTAATAAGTGATGTTGTAACTGCTCTCGAGTACCTAGCTCTTAAGAACAGCGACGAGGACGAGGGTGGAAATGACTATGTAAATTCAGCTTCTCCTGATAGTGATAGTGATGGAGACCATAGTGAGTTTGGTAGATAAGATGATTGACTGTACAGGAGAAGAAAGGGAAGGACTTATTTATGCAGATTATTTAACTGTTTCATGGAATTTATTGTCATGTTGCAGAATACTGCCATTTCTGAAACCAGCCCTTCTACCATTTCCAATGAATCTTTTGTTTTCCATTTCCATATTCTACTCTTCGTTTGTTGTTCTGTTACTTTAGGATGTTTTCTTTTATATTTGTTTTATTCTCTAGCTGTCATATTCATATTTTATCTGGCACATGACTAGAACAAAGACAGAAGAACAATGAGACATTTTCCAGAATTCTCACTAGCATACATCTTCTGGCAGATGATTCTTTCTCCAAGCAGATTCCTGAAACCGACGGTCTTACTGGTTAGCTTCTTACCAAGAAAATAAGTAAATAATTAAATAGACTCAAAACTCAATGACTCCTTTGCACCATGTGCCAAGAAGCCAATTTTGCTACCAGGCGATAATCCCCGAACAAAGTCAAAATTTCCCAATTAACTTTCATCCTGTTTAGTCAAATATTGCTTACAAAAAAGAACTACGAATTCTATGCCATTATAAGCCCAAACAAGAGATTTTTAGATTCTAGAGAAAATACAAGTCATACCCGATAATCCAAAGTAACGTAGTGTTTGGTTCTTATCCTTGTTAGTGGGAACAGGAGACAAGACAGAAAAATTCTGTCTAAGGACATGTTTGATTGTTGTCCTCGAATTTCTATCCACCGTCCCCGGTAGACAGGGACAAAGATTTTTGTCCCTCCCAAAAAGGGAGAACAGGGACACATTGTCCCTATCTCCGCGCAACTTCAGGACGTGCCTTTTCCTTCCCCTTTCTTTTTGCTTTATCTCTCCCTCATATCATTCCCGTATTTATTATGAACTTTTTTATTCAATAAAAAGCAATGACAAAAATTGTTAATCATTGACGGAATTTTTTCACTGTATTTTTCTAGGAGTTATATTATTTTTATGCTTAATGTCTATTTTTTAGTTTTGATATATTCTATGATCTAGAATTTTTTAAAAAATTATTAGATATTTTGTATTTATTATAATTCAAATTTAGTATTATTATACATTTTGGTCTTATTTATTATTGCTATTCATTTTGTTGTTGTTGTTGTTGTTGTTATTATTATTATTATTATTGTTGGACCCCGTCTCCGAAGTCCAACATTCGGAAGCATAAAAGCATGGAGGACTAAAAACCGATAACTTACTGATCAAAAAATTTGGGGAACTTCCAATTGAAATTTTAGACCGGCTTCTTCAGAACATTTGTTCTCCCTTGACTTACGATTCTAACGCCACCAAAAACGCTCAATTTGCTTTAGAAATGAAGACGTATTGGTCAAAACACTTTCTGCTCTTACAAAACCGAGACTGAAAACTATCACCAACTTCGCATCAGAATTTGAAAGTCTTAGGGGCTGAATTGAAGTCTGACTTCTTCATAAAATTTGTAGGTCCATGTCTCTAGTTTAATTTGGAACAAAAATCAACTTAATTAGAGCTATACAGATCAAGATATCTCCAACTTACTTAAGCATGTTCAGAAAATATCCAACTCATAACCTTTTTAACCAATCCTCTCACTTTGATTCGCTCCATCTTTTTCAATTTAATAACAGAAACTATAAATTTGGTATGGAGAGGAAGAGAGATGTCTTAAGAATATAACGCTTCAAAAATTGGGTCAATAGAAGGTCGGACGAAAAAGTTATGGCCAAAAGAAGGAAGAAAGGTCAGTCGGCCAAACCTTTGAAAAAAAATTGGCTGAGCGGTCACGCTGGCACTCGCCCGCGCGGGGCGCTCGCTCGTGCGCGCTATACTGACTTTATAACTTCCAACCTTCATATCTTTTGGCCCAGAACTCCAAAATTTACAAACTTGGTGTCAATAGAAAGATAAAAGACAGCTCTACCATTTTCACGAAGGACTCAAAAACAAATTCGGTCTCTAAAGGGGGTCAAAAATTCACTCCAAGGTGACCGATCGACAAGCTCCTCATTGACAGTACCAAAACTTGTAAACATCATAACTTTTGACCCAGAACTCCAAATTTTACAAACTTGGTGTCTATGGAAAGG
>JAOQMQ010000196.1:34544319-34559297 GCA_027563845.1 Erythroxylum subrotundum
TATTATATATTTTGTATTTATTATCATTCAAATTTATTATTATTATACATTTTGAACGTATTTATTATTGTTATTAATCTGTGTTATTATTATTATTATTATTATTATTATTATTATTATTATTATTATTATTATTCGATCTTATTGGAAAATTTGTTATTATTATTATTATTATTTGTTAACTTTTTAATTAATGCAAATCATTCGTAATCAAAATTATCAATGAATTACATATTTCTAATTATATTAAGGACCAGGGGCATTTTCGTCATTGGCACAATTTTCCATTCTGTCCACTGCAACCAAACACATTATGTCATCGAGACGGAGACAGTTATTTCTGTTCTGTCTACCACAACAAAACACCTCATTATCTCCAATTTTTGTTCCGTTCCGTCTCCAAATTTTTGTTTCGTTCCGTCTCCAACCACCGGAGACAGCAACCATACACAGCGTAAGTGTTTGTTATGAAAATACGTAGAGCAGAGGAGAGAAGAAGAGAAAAGAAGAATGCAGAAGGAGGAGAGAAAGCAAAGAAAAGCACAAAAGAGAGAAAGACAATATCTAGTTCATATATTTTTCATATCCTTAAGAAACGATTACAGTATTTTATATTACCCACAGTTACATTTACAGCAGGATAATTGGTGTATAAAAATATATAACAATTCCTCCTAATTTAGAAAACTTTGTCCACAAGATTTAACAGAGAAATTATCAATGAGGTTTACATAATAGATAAAAAAGAAACAACCTTGTTTTCTTTTTGATGAACATGAACATCTTTTTATCTTCCTTATCCAAATGTCCAACACATTTTGATTGTTATTCTCTTTCAACTATTTAAGTTGGTGATTATGAAGGTAGAGAATGATTTTAATTTCTTTACCAAGTTGTTCTCCCTTAATGTCAATGGTGAATGAGTCACCCTAAGACTTCCACATATGTTGCCCCTATTGTCAGCATTAAGATGAATGAATTACCAACTTAAGATTTCCATACGTGTTCCTTATTATTCTATTATATAGTCACCAGAATACTCTTGTTAAAATTCAAGTTGCTCCCGGGCCTCTTTTCTTTAACATCAGTATCCATCTTTCTACCCTTAGTGCTGGTATTTTCTGAAGCAGTTATTCCTCTTGATTGCATAAATTGATTGAAGATTACTTTAATTTTTGAATCCATTTCTCACTTCAAATATGAGATTCCTTAATTTTTTGGATACTTTCTTCAAGCTTCTTAAACTCTTGATTACAATCATCTTCTGTCATGTTTATGAAATTTCTTGACCAAGAATCGTAAAGCTCTGATATCATTTGTTATGAAAATACGAAAAATAAAGGAGAAAAGAAGAAAGAAGAATCCAAAAGGAGGAGAGAAGCGGAGAAAAGCACAAGAGATCCTCGAGAAACGATTACAGGGGTATTTTATATTACCTACAGTTGCATTTACAGCTATATAATTACTGTATAAAAATACGTAACAATTCCTTATACTTTAGAAAACTTTGTCCACAAGATTTAACAAAAAAATTACCAAGCAGATTTACAAAATGGATAAAAAAGAAACAACCATGTTTTCTTTTTGAATAAAATGAACTTCTTTTCATCACCCTTCTCCATGTCCACAATAACATTTTGATTGTTATTCTCCTTCAAATATTTAAATTGGTGATTATGAAGGTAGAGATTGATTTTAATTTCTCTGCCAAGTTGGTCTCCATTAATGTCAATGGTGAATGAATCACCAACTTAAGAATTCTATATGTGTTGCTCCTTATTATCAGCATCAATGGTGAATGAATTACTAACTTGAGATTTTCATACATATTTCTCATTGTTCTGTTCTATAGTCACCACAGTACTCATATTAAAATCAAGTTGCTTCCAAGTCTCTCTTCTTTAGCATTATTATCCATCATTTTACCATTAGTGCTAGTATTTTCTGAAGCAACCATTCCTCTTGATTGTACATATTGATTAAACATTGCTTTAATTTTTTACATCCATTTCTCCCTTCGAATATGAGATTCCTCAATTTTTTGGATACTTTCTTCAAGCTTCTCAAACTCTTGATTCCAATCATCTTCTGTCATGATTATGGAATTTCCTAGCCAAGAATCGTAAAGCTCTTGTACCATTTGTTATGAAAATATGAAGAACAGAGGAGAGAAGAAGAAAGAAGAATCCAAAAGGAGGAGAGAAGGTAGAAAAAAGTATAAGAGAGAGAAAGACAATTACTAATTTATATAATTTTCATATCCTCGAGAAACAGTTGCAGGGGTATTTTATATCATCCATAGTTGCATTTACAATTGTATAATTGTTGTTCAAACATACGTAACAGTCTTATTCTTACAATGGAAGAAAATGGCCTTTTGAAATTAATACCCTATTATTGTGGGTATTCCTTTACAACTAATTGAGCCTTATGAATGCTTCTATGTGGTTTCTATGGAACTCTTCCTTTTTTCTTATTTTCACTGCTTCGTTAAAGGTTGTTAGGTCAAATATATATAAGGCTTATGTAGCCTTATAAGCATCCCTTAATTATACGAATTGTTTTTGAAAGAGTTAAATTATTTGATGAGCTTCCATTACTAATGCTTGAAGAATATTAATTTGGTGATATCATAAGAGATGAACTTGAAGTAGATTTTGGTTGAACGTTAGTTTGTGGATCTTTATTTTTAACTAAAATTTTAAATTTTGCATCATCGTTAAATCCAACTCCCTTCTTCATTAAAGACAACATTCCTTCTAGTAATCACTTTGTCATTAACAGAATTATACAGTTTATATGCTTTAAATTATAAGCATCAATTAACAAAATTATACTTTGATGATTTTTTATCAAGTTTGCTACAATTATGAGAGTCAATCAAAGTATGGGCAGTACAAACATATATTTTTAAGTGGATTACACATAGTTTTCCACCACTTTAAGTTTCGTATAATGTTTTATCTAGAATAACCATTATTGGTGATAAATTCAATAAATAAACAGCAGTAGCAACTCCTGCGCAAAGATTACTATGCAAATTCTTAACGATCTCAATAACATTTTGAGTTTTTTATTCAATAACATCATTTTGCTTTGGTACATATGGAGAAATTAACTTTCTATGCAATCCCTACTATTCATAAAAATGAACGAATTCATGAGATAAAAACCTACCTCCTCTTTCAATCCAAAGCATCTTGATGTGTCTTCTACTTTGTTTCTCAATTAATTCCTTGATTTTTTTTAAATATCTCGAATGTTTTTTTACTTATATTGTAGAATATAGACTCAAATCACACGACTATAATCATCTGTGAATAATAAAAAATATTTACTCACATCAAATGATTTTGTTTTCATGGGACTACACAAGTCAAAGTGTATAATCTCAAAACAACCAAATGCTCTTCTTGACTTTCTTAAAGGAAGTGGTTTTTTATGTTGTTTCTTATCACCCTTCACATATATAAAAACTCAATTATAAGCAATCTAAAAACTATATCCTTTTAACTCAACAAATTCAAACCTTTTACATTCAAATGCACATATTATAAGTATCATAATTGAGCCTTTTTTTCGACAATAAGAACACGTTTTTCAATATTAGAATTTTCAAGTGGGAATAATGTTTGAGTCATTCAAACATTGGATGTAACTTGATATACTTTTGTATCTCTAATCTTACAGAGATATTATCAAACAAAATTGAATACTTACTAACAATGAGTTTCCCAATACTTAAGAAGTTTTAAGATAAAATAGGAATAAAATAGACATTGTAAAGGAGTTTTACGTTAATATAACCACTATCCACAGCCACATTACCTTTTCCATCTACTTACATTTGTTTGTCATTTCTTAGCTGTATATTAATCGTGTATGACTCATTATCAATAAACCAAATATTGTTGTATGACTCATCAAACTCCTTAAAAAATGTCCTTATCCCTATCATATGATTTCAATAAACCAAATATTGTTGAAAGTTTTTATTTCATTATGATAGGCCATAAATGACTTGATCTCTTCCTCCTCTTGTTTTATATCACTTGCTTGTTTTCTAACTTTCCATATTCAACTTTTTACATGCCCAAATCGATTACAGTAGTGACATTGAACACACATTCTATTTCTTTAGTTTTTAATTAGCAGTAATTTATTGGTGTGGTCATCACCTTATCCTGTTTCACGGTAACCTATTCAATGAAATCCCCCTCCACCACATCCTCAAACTAATTACTACATTTTTCTTGATTTTTTATTGGACTTTTCACCTTTCATATGAAGGGCTTTTTTCTTATTTTTCAAATTTTTTCTATTTAACCTTACTTGATGAGATTGCAAAGATCACTTCATTTCATCAAATAAGCATACTGTTAAGTTCTTGGACTATTCAATATCTACAACTACATGATCGAACTTTTATAACAAGCTTTTTAAAACTTTTGTAGCTATGGTTTGATTAGTAATTTGTTCTCCATAAGATTTCATTTGAATTAATAATTGTAAACATTTGAGATAGAAAATCTTTGATTCTCCACCATTCCTATGCAATATTTCAAAATCATAGAAAAGAGATTTATTTTAATTTCAAGGAGCCTTAAAACATTATTGCAAAGTAATCTAAGCATCTTTTAGGTAGTTGCCATAAACAACTTGTTGAATAAATAATAATGCTTTAAAGTCCTTTTTATTTTGCCTCAACTTAGCCTCTTCATACATATTAAGATATCCTTTTCAACTAAGTCATAATAAATATTGATATTTAAACAAAGTTTTCATTTTATACTCCATAATTCAAAGCATTCACCTTTAGAGATAGGAATTGATGGTTGAGAAATATTCATAGCACAATCATTTGTGGCCATGAGTTTTATACCTAATTAGAAAAGAACTTGACTTTGATACCAAAATGTTGGCTAGAGCGTAAAATTAAAGAGTTAAAAAAACTTAATAGAAATCCAGAAATGAAAGTCTTTAAGTTGAAATTTTGCATATCATAACTTACTTATTTAACATGCTTTTAAATAGGTATTACATAATAATATGAATTATTAACAACAACATAATAATATCTAAACTATAAAATAGAGATTAAGGAACTAACAAGTCAGCTGACTAAAGATCAAGTTTAAGAAATTTTTTATAGCAGTAAAATTTGAATCAATTTTCAACAAAAAGAAATTATCTAGTAGCAGAAATTTGATGGTTGATTTAGTAGACCAAGCACTTAATATAGTACACATACACTCTCTCTAGATGTGTTTCAAGAAGATAAATATGAACTAAATGTAATAGTACTCTCACCTTAATCATTTTCAATGAGTCACCACAACTAAAGTTTAAATTTCATGCCTTATAAATATATAATAACTTAATAGATCTTATAGATTATATGATATGCTATTGCAGATTTATATACTTGTATGATGCCTAGAACACTAATCGACATTGGTTAGAGTGGTAAGGGATTAGTTTCAAACTATACCTCACAAGTTCAAGCAATTAAGTGCCCATTTCGAATTACACTTCTTAAGTAACAAATCAAACCTCGATTTTCAATGACTGTTTTTGACACCATTCAAACATAAAGCAAAACCCTTCTATAGTATACATAAAGGTTAAGTACATAAGCCACATAAATTTTAAACATCAATAATTACATAATAATAGTAGCATACAAAAGGAGGTTGCAGAGGCTTCAACTAATGTGGAAGTCCTTAATCATAAATAAAGCATATAGTTTCAAAGATACAACAAAGGTTTCATAGATTTATCAACTTAGAGGAAGTCGAGTGTTTGCTCAATAAGTCAAGGGAAAGCTAGCGCAAAACTAAACTAACACATTCAAGATCAAAAGAGTGATAGAATCTACAAGTTGTATATTTGAATAGAGAAAAGATATTCCCAAATCTGGAATTGAATGTGTTTATGCCCTTATTATCAGTAAGTTAGGCAACTCTCATGTAATACATATTCTTTTATTGTAACTAACTTTTATTTATGCTTTGTGACAAGTTTAGATATGCTTTAATGGTGATTATACTAACAAAGATGAGGTAAGATGAATTCCAAAGTTCAATATTAATTGATGACTTGTCTAAAAGGTAATTGTACAGATAAAGATTACTAAGATAAATTCTAAAGTATATAGCTAAATGCATACTTATTTTAAAGGTGATTACATAAATGCAAACTTGCCTCAAAGTCTCTATGTAAGACAAACTTCAAAGTTCACGATTAAATGCAAACTAAGATCATACAAGATAAACAAACTCCTTAGTTTGAGGCTAAAACATAAGTTATGCAGATCCAAATGGTAAAATATATGATTAAAGGTATAGATATGCTTCAATTGGTAAACAATCATATAAAAATAGTTCATATAATGAATAAATTATTAGCTAAACATCAAATAATATGAATCTATCAATCAAGAAATCTTTTAATACATAAACAAAACCTAATATAAAAGATAAGTTAATTTATTAGAATTAAAGTGATTTACAAAGAATAAAATTAGTCGTACAGAGTGAAAGAGAATCAATTTATATGTAAATATTTTACAGAAGAAGCCATATAGGCCATTAAAAGACACTACATATACAGGCATACTAGAGAAAATCATTAAATGTGAGAGGAAGTTTCATCATTGGGGTTAGTGTCACAGACTCAATTCAATAAACTTGAAATAGCTCTATAAGCTTATTTTATATAACGCCTTTGATGGTCAAAGCATTAATCGATATATTACATGAAGTAGATCATTAAAGTTCAAGTTTAGAACTTAAACTTTGTTATTCTTCAAAAGTCGTCAAATCTTTTACTGAGTCTCGTTCTCCATTAAAACTTACAAGACAAATGATATTCTATAATCCAAAGTTGAATCCTAAATTCTAATCCTTCATGCCTTGATGTTATCCTTTAGCCTCTCTCTACTTTCTTTATTGTTGATTTCCATCCGTCCCCAGTTAACTTTCATTTTCTTGTTAACTAGATTTTACTTTTCTTTCCCACCTTTTCCAAAGGCTATCTTTATTATTTTTCTGGTATGGAGATAGTTGAGAAAGTTGTTGCTTTTCCTATTACTATGGCATCTCCTCCTCTCCTCTACTTGGCTCTAACTCTGGAAACTCCTTCATACCATTTGCTAATTTACTTCCTATATAACCAAGCTACTACTTCTTTCCAGAATGCCTCTTCAACTTTGACTTTTTCTTCCTCTCTTTGTAATCCCTTCAAACTCTAAAATTTCTCACATATTCCTAACATTACTTTTGTGCCTTAACTTCATAGTCTTAGAGTGCCTCTCCCTTTTAGGATATCTCTTACTTGCTTTCATCCTGCTTTGTTACTTATTATTATGGTAAAACTACTATTGTAGTGCTTAATAATCCATCTTTGAAGACAACTTCTGAGCATTTTAGGACTTTTATTCCTTCTATTGCTTCTCTAAACTTGCTTAGTAAATTTTGGAATCAAGTGGTTAGGGATTATAAATGGTTAGGGATTATAAACCAAGAGATAAAACTTAGATACATTCCCTAAGAAAGTGCTCAATTTCCACTATTTTTTCTCCCTTCTAGAAGTGCTTAATACTGGAGAAACCAAATGAAAGACCACTTTGGTTCTTTTTCCTTAACAAAGCACCTTCATTCCTTTAGTTTAAGGTCTAGGCTGATAAGGAAAAGTGGCATTTGTGCAAATACTTATAATTAAAGAAGATTATTTTCTTTTTAAGTTTAGTGACATACAGAGAATGATTGTTGTTTAGAACAAGGTCCTTTTGGAATGGTAAGCTTCTATTCCTCCTTAAATGGCATCTTAGTATGAGGTAAACAAAAATGACTTTATAAACATCCCTTTTGTGGATTTATTTTTATAAAATTCCTTTGGAATATTGGTCAGCCATATGTCTTTGTTATCTTGTAAGTGTTTTAGGTAGATTAATCAGTTTTGAAGAGCATGTCACAAGTTTAAGAATAATAGGATTTGCCAAGGTTTGCTTGAGGTGGAAAGAGTCATTAAACTATATTATATACTTTAAATACAAAGGCTTAGGCTATGTTTGGTTGAACGTAAGATTTTTAATGGAATGGAATGGTTTATAATGGAATGTAATATAAATAGATATAATATTATAAAATTGTTGTTCAGAAGGGATGAAAGGGTTCATAATGTAATATAGTGAAATATTATTTATCATTTTACATTCCTAGGATGGAATGAGATGTAATGTGAAACCCTCCCCTTCCATCTTATTCTATTCCATTTTATTATAAACCCTCCTCCCAAACTATATGATAATATTAAATTTTATTCCATTCCATTAATAACCACCCAATCAAACATAGCCTTAATAAAGAGGAATGGTTGATGACTTATAAAATCTCCTCCACTTATCCTTGGAAACCATATCAAATAAACTAAGTTAAGATATGGAGAAGGAAAGGAAGTGCTAAAAATCCAATAGTTTAACCTAAGGTTACTTTATATTAAGGTAACCTAGCAAACACAACTTCCCCATTTATAAATCCTCTAGACTTACCAGGTCCCTCATCCATTAACACTCCAATTGAAAATTAAGGGAATGATATGAACACATTTATTAATAGAGTAATGAAAAAACTTGAGTAATGGACTACTATACTTTCTCATAATCACTCTTCTAATAGTGCGCTTGTTCACAATACTACAAAGTTCACAACTATTATAGAGGCTAAGTTGAAGGAGAGTCTAGAAACTTCTAATAAGCTCATCTTTACTTTGGCTCGGGCTTCTAATGCAAGTAAAAAAGGGAAACTTTCAAACATGTCTCAATTAGGAAAGCTAGAAGAAAATTTAAGAGAAAGGTCTTGCATACCCCTACTTCTTAATTATCATTTCTTGAAATGTCAAGCGCTTGAATTGCCAAAGTTATATGCAATCAATGATTAACTTCTAAAAGAAAAGCCTTCTACGATTGGCTTGTTGAAAACCAAGATTAAAAAGCAATATTTTAATAAGGGATTTTAGTTCCTTAGCAATAAATGATTTACTTTATTTAACCATTGAACTCACTATAATAGGAGAATTATAATGGTTTATAACCTTGATATTATCATCATTCTCCATACGTAGCATTCTAACCAATTCTTAATCCTCAGGTGCTTTTATTCTCCTATTAAGGTAGTTATTAACATCACATATATCTAGGCAGCAATTTGGCATTTCAAAGATAGTAGCTTTAGGAAGATTTGAAGCTTCTCTATAACTCTATAAATGGGCTATAAGTAGTGATGTAAGACTTTAATTGCATCTTATTTCACAAAGAAGCAACTGATTTAAGCTTCTATCCAGACAGCATGATGATGATTTTAGAAAGTGTTTGGGTATTAATAGTCTTGCTGATCTATGCTTCAAAGGAAACTTCTTCACCTGATTTAATAAATAAGAAGGAAAATAGCTCATCAAGAAAAAGCTTATGGTTAATCAACTCCTCTTATATATCTATTTTTCCTAATAACTCTGGGTTCTTCAATGCTCCTTTTGTCTAGGATCATTATCCCTTTGAATTCCATATTTTAACTCTCATAAAAAGATTGAAAATCCCTTTCAAATTCTACAATTTCTTAACAAACTTGAGGGTTATGGGGAGGTTACAGTGAAAAGGCTCTCTATACACCTTGAATCATACAAACTTACGAGGAATCTTCAAGTAATTTGTGATCGATGAGCTTAAACTACTTCATAGTAATTGTAACTATTGCTAGGAAGGATCTCTACTCAAACTCAGGAGAAGCTCTATGCCAAACCTGATGACTCTTCACTGAAACATCATAAGAAATATGCTTTTAATAATATTCATACTTCTATAATGAAACAAAAAAACTAGAGTTTTTTTGGCTAAAAGAGGGGGATATTGAATTAGCATATTTATTTAAAGATATTCAAGCAAGAAGGAACTCTAATAAGATTGGTGGTACTGCAGATATGAACAGAGTTTCTTACTGGAACCAAGATAGGCTAAAAGAACTTACCTATAACTCTTTTAAATATTCTTTAGGAGCATATGTTATTTCCTCTATTTCGATACAAGAGCTAAATGCTTTTATTTACTTAACTGGCCAGTCATTTCCTTGGAGATTGAAAGCTATATATTTTCCTACAATTATGTATGTTAGGTCTAGTTATAAAAAGTCACAACTCTTATACAGGAAGCTGAAACCACGAGGCATAACTGAATACGGCACGCATGTGAAATTGACAGGAAACTTTTTCGATTTAAGTTGCAGAGGTTGCTAAACTGTCGAGCCTTCTAATATTCAACATTCTAAAATATGTAATATAAATTGGATTCAGAACACATAAAATGATTTTTAAAAAACATATTTATCGTAAGAGTACTCAGGTTTACATTGCCAATGTTTCTGAACATGAATTTGTATCAAGTTGCAACATATTGATGGCAAATTTTTAATCAATCATCTTCCATTGAAAAATACTTCAAACAATTTTACAGGAAACGATACACCCGTAAAAGTAACCAGCATCCCTTAAATTCTGCCCTTGCTAAAGGGGCAGAATAGAGCTGCGAAATGAATACACCAATGTAATACATGCACAATGATCAACTGGAGTTGGCATGAAGTTCTTCATTTACAATTATCATGTAGACTTGTAGACATTAGGATATGTATACAGCAAGCAAATCATCCAACAAAAGCACTCACCATGCAGCACCTATTAGCTCATTCAACAGTGACTACTTCTCAAAATGTTGTAATTCGATTCCCCAGGCTGAAGCCAACTGCAGCAATAGTTGGTCAGGTGCGGCACCCTCCCAGTCCTCAGGTAGGTCCATTGAAGTTGAAGTTTCATACAGGTTCAGCAAAATATCCCTCTTCAACTCCATGGTAATGCCCATAACATCTGGTCCATTCTCCATCACTATTTCTACCAACTGTTAGCAAGGCAAACAAAGGAACACTTAGAAAATTCTGTCATTTGATAGCTACGTGCAGCAGCTAAAATGACCATAAATTTCCCAGGCAATTAGATGGCGACGCCTACATGGCAATTAGAGTTACCAGTATATGTATCAGGAAACTGAATCTGATAATGTAATCACCATTATAAATTGTTTTTTCCTACCATCATTCCATATGCTAGATCTCACATCTTAGTCAATAATTGCCAACTCATGGAAGTTCCTTAAGGACATTTAAGGATGTTCTCCGTAACACTTCTTAGGGCTGTCAGAAGCTATCTTCTTATTACCTTTTGTCATTTTTTACAAAAAGGAGGACTGAACTCAAAACTAAAGAATCACTAACAAAAGATTTAGAAACTTATCCAAGAGCCTGGATTACTTGAGGCAAATGTATACCTGCTGAATCCACGACAAACTGATGTCAAGCAAGTTCTGTTCCAGTAGAAATTGCCCAATAGCATGTAACACCTCACAGGCTGTCTCATTGGAAAGTTGGTCAATTACTGGGCCTGACCTATCCAGAAGCTTCACGAGCAAGAGATCATCCCCTGTAGACAAAACTTCAGCATAAGCTGTATCCACATCACCCATTTTAAGGGCATCCATTGCATTACTCCAGGAAGTCCAAATAGGATCCCGCTCTTGCCCAATACTGTCATCTCCCATAGCTTCTGCAGTCAACTCGGGCATGGCCACCCTTCCAGACCTCAATGATCCACTGTCATCCCCTGCTACTCGAATAGCTTCCAAGGTAGCTTCATCCTTCGATGCTTGCCAAACGCTTCTAGCTGAAGGCCCTTCGCCAAGCCTAAGAGGTCCAGCCCCTTTATCCCAAGCTCTCCTACTGCCAACCTGGTCACTATCCTGCTCCGCTTTAGGCGATCTAGCATCCATAGGACCACCATTTGGACCTCTCCTCGAGCCAACCTGTCCATTTCTGGATGTACCATATGTGGAGAAATCCCAAGTATCAGAAGTATCAGATCTCCAATGAGGGCCCCTCCTCCTGATGCCAGAAGCAGTGGCATCAGATGGGGTAAATCTCTCCCCAAAAGGTGCACGTCCATTATACTTAGCATTGGGATAATCAGAGAAGCCATTATATTTCCCTAAAGGTCGATTAGAAGACCCCTCAAATCCCATAGCAAAATTGGCTCTCCTACTAGATGAAATTGACAAATCACGTGCCATATCTTCAACAACCCTCTCAAGACCCCTGACTCTGTTCTCTAAAGTTATCATGCTATCATGAGACCCACCCATGAAATCCTACAATGTTGAACATCAAGTTAGATAAAACAATAGGAAATGTGTGGACTAGGATGATTTGTAGGACAAACCTTATACTTACCTGCAACATGTTCATAAGATGACTTTGTTGTCTTTCCAATTGCAACAGTTGCCTTTGAATGGCCAACCAACTTCCCTTATTGTTTATTAAAGGTCCATCTGATTGTCCATCAGATTTAGGAAAACCTGTATGAGATGATTCCCTGTGATGTACGTCAATCCCATCATCCTCAAATGTTTTAGTTCTAGAGTCTTTCCCAGCAGCCCCTCTCTCAATGTTTCGATACTTGTTGAAAGATCCACGAAGATCATCTGTCTGAATGTTTCCAAATCGGTTTGACCTCCTCCTAAATTCAGAATCATTTGGTTCTGATTCTTCCTCATTATTTACATTCGAAGAGTTGAGACATTTACGAGGAACAACAACTTCCACAGGAAGATCACCAGAACCCCTTGTTTCAAATTTCTGAAAGAATTCTGGGTTTAACTCCTTGTCTGACAGAGCTGGTGCTTTCTTCTTCAATATTACAACTGCCTTCTCCGGAATGCTTCCACCTTTGCTTTTTGGAACAGAATCCTTAGTTGGTGAGGAACCACTGGACAAATCCTTTGCTAATACCTCTGTTCCTTGTGTGCTCTTGTCTGACAACTCTGATTGCTCAGGACGGTAACCATCTGCAGCATTGTATTAAAATGATCAGAGAAGCATGGATAGGTAATAAAATGATCACTTTCAAGATGAACATAATACTTAATCCTCACCCTGAGAAGAAGCTTTCTGATCATCTGAAACCCCATCTCCTTTCCCTGCAATTTTCTTCCATAGTTGCAATGCCTCTGTCATGCTATCTCTTACGGGTTTTATCTGAAATTAAAGAGTGATTTTTTCCAGTTGATACAACCTTAGTGCAAAAAAGTAACACTTCCTTTTACCATGATCTTTTGGACGATACTTCTCAATCAAGGAAGAATACTTACATCCTTGAAAAATGCAATATAATATCTTTATCTCTAACACCATGAATAAGAGAAATGATTTTTAAAAAAGCATGGAACAATCTACAGATCTGTTGAGACAAACTGGTCATTAATTCAAGACCTTTTACCAGGCAATTCCAATACTTGACTGGACTTTTGGCTCAAAACCTGCAAAGTTCTCTTTCAAGAACCATACTTATAGAGGGGATAACAAAAGCAGAGCAATCTTTTGTTATCATATCTACCAGTGAAAGAACAAACAAAGGTAGGGGAAATTTTGCTTCACATAGGTAGCTTTTCTTCAACTTTAGCTAATCATATCACAATCACTTTAAAAGATAATAAAGGATCTACAGTTATTCAAGGAAGACTGCCCTATCCACCAGAATTTCTTATCCTTCCTGGGTAAGGATCTCAATAGCAGTGGGAAACAATCGTTCATATAATATTTCAAACTTGTGAGTACAGAGCTATTCTTTCCCTGGGATAGTTAATTATACAGCTCGTCTCCATTCTCATGTGTTTCAAACAAAACAGGGAGTTATAAACAATTTGACACTTTTCTAGCTACAGCCCTCCTTAATCATAGGCTGTTTCAACATAAAGTCATCATCCCTTTTGTTTGCGATGCAGAAATTTCAAGAATATTGCACTTTCAGAAAGCATCTTAGAGTCATCGGTTTCTGCTCACTAGACAAATAAATAAGGTACCGCAAAAGCTATGTTCAAAGGCTATGCCTAATTTTTCAAATTCCCAAAACATGTATTCATAAATATACTGCCTATAGTTTCTCATCAGCCTCATTTTGTGTAGAACCTCCAGTATGAAAATATGCAACAAAACAAATATGAAATGATACAAAGGAAAAGTTTCCATTAACTGCTTTTCCACATTTTAAATGGTTAAACATCAAGCGCAGATACTGATTGGCATCAATATTAAGAAGACTAATTTCTTCAACAAGGTTAGCAAGGAATACCATATTTGGAATGCACCCTTGCCGTTTTAAGTATCTACATGAAGGTGATCTTGACATGAAACAGTAACCAAGATAATTTTCAGAGGACAATAGAAAGAGAGCTTACAAGGCTTATGCACCTCATATTTTGAAATTCAGCCTAAAACCTTAGGTAATAAGAACTATCAATGTTTTGTGAAATTGAATAACTAATATTAAGGATGATCAGCAGTCAAGAAAATTGCAAATTTAAGGTCTAATACACAAAAGGACAGATTTAAGGAAACTACCTTGTCAAAACGGCAACCCTCAAGCACTGTAAGTGTAGAATTTGCAGGCCCTTCTGCAATCAATTTGCTTGAATGCAGTCCTAGAGCACACAAAGAATCAGCTGCAGCTTTACGTGTCACCCAATCTGTACTCCCAAGACATTCATGAATACTTTGAAGCAAAGGTTCCAAATTCTGTGGTGCAACTGCTCCCACCTGTAACAGTGACATTAGAATCCCATCATAATGAATCCCTTTACAGAGGACTGCATAATCATACAATGCAATTCAAAACAATCAAGAATCATCTCTCAGAAAAAATAATACTACAAGCATCTACAGAACAAATATCATAGAAACATTTTACCCAACCTGCGCGATACTAGAAACAACACCCAATAATGCAGCCTTGGCCCGGAAAGTTTGACTTTTAAACAACTTACAAATCCTAGGACACAGTTTCTGGAATAGCTTGATTGTTGTGACATTTGAGGCTGCATTCTCCAC
>JAOQMQ010000196.1:34573376-34585042 GCA_027563845.1 Erythroxylum subrotundum
CTTTTACTTCTATTATTTCACAATTAATCCATCTTGCATAAGGATTTTCCTTTGCCTTAACATAATTAATTGCCAAAAAATCATCGATACTTACTCGTTCAATAGTCTTAACTTATAGAAAATTTCGGGGTCCAACAGATAACATCTACTCCAATCCCAACTTTAGATTCTACAATATATTCAAGGAAATTAAGTTGGTTTCATTTACTTTTACTGATGACCGAATCCTCTTCTCTAAAGCTTATAATGTCTCAATCAGCACCCTAATAACCACCCATAGGGTATTTAAAGAGTTATCTAGTTTGAAAGTCAATAGAAATAAAAACCATATTCTTTTTTTAGAAAGTGTCTAATCCAATAGAGACTGGCTAGGCAACATTTTAGGGATCTAAAGTACGAACCTCCCTTTGATAAGATCTTATTTTGACATATTATTTGATATTATCTCCTTTGTTTTGAATTTATTTTGATGCTTCAATATTAAAATTAATGTTTGCTTTGTTTTAGGAGATGAAAAGTGGAGATTGTATCAAATTGGGACATTATTGGTGATAATTACAAAATTTGGATAAAGTGAAGCGATTGTTACAGTAGATAAGACTGATCACTTAAAGAATTGGAGTTTAACTGGGAGACTTTCTTCTATCCTTATCATATAGGAATTTGAATTTGTTTTAGATAGACATCTTTCCAAGATAAAATTAGATTAGGATTAGATCATAAAATCCTATAAAAGGGATGTTCCTTATAACAAAAAAGGGTTCTCTCTTCTTACGTTTTTTGCAATTCTGTATTTTTCTTCTATTTTTGTTATCGGAGCAAAAGTCATGTATGGCCAAACTCAATCATTTTAATTTAAGGGGATTCAATATTCTAGCTATAACTTTGTGAGATTTTGTGTTCTTAACTTTTATTCATGTTTTCATTGAAGTATTTCTTGTTTTAAGTTCTCATATTTCATGAATTATTAATATTGATTAATTTGACAAATTTAATATTGATTATTCTATTTCTATCCATGAATTTAATGATCTATAGTTGTCATAAAGGATTGATACAAGTAGCAAATAGGTTATTTATAAATTTCCATATTTAAATTATGATAAACAAGAAAACTAAGTTAAATAATTGTAGTTATATCGATTATTTAATTTAGGGTTAGTCTTTTTCACTAAGCTTATTGCTATCATTTATTTGATATGGAACGCTATCACACCCAATCAATGGATGATAAGTTTTGATTTTGATGTTGGGTTTGAACCAATTAATTTAGAAAATTTTGAGACTTATTACGGCTATCCTAATATTTTTCGGACTAACTGATTGAATTGTGAAAAAATTCTTTTTAAAACAATGATCAATGTTACAATTAGATGAAATATTTCCCTTGAATTGGAGTTTGATAATCTTAACTTTCTCACTTTTATATTCAGTTGATTTAATATGATTTCTTATTAATTTTGGTTAATGAGTTACTTAAACAAAAACCCCTTTTAATTTTATTACTTAAATTAAGAAAGTAGCATTTAGTTTTTTAAGGATTCGACCTAGTTTCAAGACTATTATAAGAAGTTTGGAGAGTCAGAATTTTTTTGGGGTAAATAACATACACCTTGAGGATAGAATTTTAGATTTAACTACTCTAGTTCGTCAAATTGCAATCGGCAAGAGTATGTGGAATATGCTTATTCTCTAGGCATCGTACAGATACGTGCCCTACACTACACCAAGACTCTCTTCAAGAAGCTAATGCGATAGGGGACTTTCCGGGTTAGCCTCAACAAAAGTATGACCCTAATTCCAATTACTATAATCCAGGATGAAGGGATCACCTAAATTTGAGCTATGAAAATCAAGGAGGCCAACAATGATATCAAGCTCACAATTTTAAACAACCTCAAGCTCCTACATATGCTCATCCTCAATCTTCAAATTCAGGTATGTCTTTAAATGAATTTATTAAAGCACTTGCTAATTATACTTAACAATTTCAATAAGAAACAAGGGCAAGTCTTCAAAATTTAGGAAATCAGATCACTCAATTAGCCAACTCGGTGAGTAAATTGAAAGTGCAAACATCAGGAAAATTACCTTCCCAATCAGTGGTGAATCATAAGGAGAATGTAAGTGCAATGACTTTGAGAAATCATAAGGAAATTCAATCTGCAATTTCTTTACCAATGGAGATTAAAAAAAACACGATGATGGAGAAAATGTTGGATCCCGCTTGTTTTCGAAACCTAACTCTTGCTCTGATACCATAAAAGTTGGATCCCACTTATTTCCCAAAACCCAACTCTTTCTCTAATATCATAACTGTTGGACCTCGCTTGATTCCGGAGCCCAACCTCTTGCCAAAACATGAAAGCTGATATCACATATGTTGGGCCCGCTTCCGGAGCCCAACTATCTGAAGTCATATCAAAACAAATTTTGGGAAACTTCAATCTAGAATTTCAATTTGACTTCTTCAAAAAAATTGTAGCTCTAAGTCTCTATTTTGTTTTGAAGCAAGAACCATCTTAATCGCAGCTCTATAGATGAAGATATGCTTAAAAAGCTAAAATGTGTTCATACCCCAACCATGCTCTCCCAACCGACCCCTCAGTTTCTCTCTATCAAAATTTTTCAAATCAACTCCAAAAGATACATGGAAAGATAGAAAAAGGTGTTAGGAATCTATCGCTTCAAGAATCACTTCATTTGGAGGTCGGATGAGGAAGTTATTCCCGAAAGAATCGAACATGTTTATGTCCTTAATCATTTTGTACCTATCTTGGCATAATTGAAATAACTTTCAATATAGATGTCGGATAAAGTTTGTTCTTAGATGGTTGAAAAGATGACTTCTAGATCTACAACTTTTGTGAAGACCACAAAGTGAGATTCTGCCTCTAAAAGGGTTAAAATAATGATTTACTGTAGCTATCCCGTGAATGTCAGTTTAACGGACATTGTCGAGCCTGAGGGCTCTTTTTCACCCGAGAAGGTCTGTTTAATGGACCTAAAGTCCGTTAAACAGACATTGACAAGGCTGGCGGTCCTTTTTCACCCGAGAAGGTCCGTCTAACAGACCTAAAGTCTGTCTAACGGACATAGGGGTTCCCCAAATCCCTCCAAAGCCTCTCCAATGCTTCTTACATCCAATCTAACACCATATTCACTTATAATCTTTCCAAATTCAACTCTACTAGTGCCAAATCACTTCATATCAATTCAAGCACCAAATTTATCTCATAAAACTCTCAAATCTCATCTCATAATATACACAAACTCTCATCATTCTCCATAGTTGTCATGTTCATACCTCCTATGCAACATCACATATTGGAACGATCATATCTTTTCACTCTGGTGTCCAAAAATTACAAACTTTATAGCATTAGAAAGCTAGAAGGACAAGGTACAACTTCTATGAAGACAACTTTGACCAGTTCTACCTAGAGTATCCAGATTTTCCCTGGAGACAGTTCATAAAATTTACCCTTATAAAAAACTTGAAATTTGTCCCAACTTCATTTCCTCTATTACAACATCATTCATAACAATTCAACTACCAATTGGAATTCATCAAACTCTCAACCTCAATTCATTTGACTCTTCATATTCAACAACATTTCATGATTATAACATTCCTATCTTTCTTTTCCATAGTATCTCACTGATATATATAACAATAGTTCATGCTCAAGATTCATCATCTCAAGTTAATGACTTCAAACATACCTAATTTCAACTTAACATCATCCATACACAATTCATATTTCATTAACATCATAAGATAAGTGTTTACAAGCTTTATTGACATCTCATGCCACAATACATCATTTTGCAAAATCCCCAAATTACACAAGATACTTGAATGATAATTGCTCAAAATGCAATTACAACTTTGTTTTACATAAATTACTCCAAAACAAAACAAAACATGCAAATTCAGATTGATGTCTTGAATTTCTTTCACTCGGTCTCTTGCTCATCACCTGGATAGGGGAAGGAGAGTGGGGGTGAGCTTGAAAGCTTATGGGTAACAACTTGTAATGGAAAAATAAGCAAAACCTTTCAAAAAGTTCATTGTTATAGAAAATTCTTGTTGAAATCCATAAAACACTTGTTTCTAAAATTCTCATCATGTAGTCAAATTTATAAACCACAAAACATGAATGCATCAAACTTGTTCATATATCATAAGTACATAAGCACATCAGAATGGTTTGGGTAGATCCATAAACATGACGAACTACAAAATTCCACATAATGGTCTTGTGTAGTCGTAAACTTGAGGGAGTCCATGAAGGAGCTCCGTGCCACTAGCGGGCAGGCGGGAGAAGCCTTTTACTTGGTCAACGTGCATGTGACAATTCTTGGATGGACTACCAAACCCACATAACATGTATTTCAAAACTTGTTGCCCAAAATGGCACTTTTCGAAAACTTGATTTCATATACTTGATATATTTCGAAAACCATTTCCGAAAACATGATTTCATAAACATGCGATCTTTTCAAAAGAAATCATTTTCATAAATCATCACACAATTCACATATCAAACATGTAGCAATTTCTTAATTCATTTAAGACACAATTAATGCAAAACTTATGATGCAATTTAAACCATTAAATTTCATTGATTTAAAGAAAACAAAAGTGGCTTATTTACTCTATTATAAACATGTACCCACCTTGATTTCCTTACTTGAAAACCTTGCTCAAAAAGCCTCTACTCTTGCTCCTCTTGCCTCTCTCTTGATTTTCTTCAACATTGACAAAAATCCTCAAATCAATAGGCATTCCAATTGAGAAACCCATAAGACATATTCACTAAAATTGATCTTAGAATTCTTAAACCCATACATTTCTTAAGCTATATGAACCAAAACCCTTCCAAAAATCCAAAATATTAAGATCAAACTTACCTTGAATCTTCACCAAACAATGGCTTTCTTTGCTCTAATGGAAGCTCTAATCCTCCTCTTTCTTTTTCCCTTCTTGGACAACTTCAAAATCACTCTTGAAGACTTAGAAAAATCAAAACCTAGCTTTTTCTTCTTTTTCTCTCCTTTCTCTCTTCTCTACAACTCTTTCTCTCTCTTTTCTCTCCAATCACGTTTTTGTCTTCTTCCAAATGAAAGAATCCAAATTTTCTTCCCTTTTATAGCCTTAATGATTAAACAATGTCCATTTTGTCATTACTTGTATGCCTTGTAACTTAAATGCTTAAGTGACTTGCCAATTTTGCCCCTCATGCAATCTTACCACCTTAACACTATAATTCAATTAATCTATGTCATATAATCTTACTCACATTAACATGCTAATTAATTCCAACTTACATTAATCTAGCAAGACCTCAAAATAAATTTAAATGATGCTTAACTCCTTCCAAAAATCAAGACCTTTTTCTAATTACGTAATTGAAGGAATTTGCTAGCACTTCCTTCTAAAAAAATATTTCTCATTGTCTTAATCTTCTAATGACATCAAAATCATTCAATTTGGTTCAATAGTCTAAAAGTTATACCCCAAACATTTTCAAACCGTTCAAGAACGAACTCAATATGAAATCAGTTGAAAAAGTTATGGCTAAAACACCGAAGCATACTCAATGAACATGTTTCAGTTACATTTTCCAACTTTTAACTTCCAACATTTCACATATAACCTATCTTGTGTCTAAACCATTTCTTACCTCATTTCAAATTTAAGAATTCTCCTTTTCTCTACACATGAATAATCACCAACAATTCCTCGTTTAATAGTTCTAACTTCCAAGAAAAGTTTGGAGTCCAACAAAAAAAGGAAGAAATTCTAACTCACGAATCAAAAAAGGTAAAAAAATGATTAATCTTCATCAATATCAATTAATGCCTCCCTTTTCCTAGGAAGTTGGCTAAACCAAAAGATGACAAGTATGAAAGAGAGATATGAGAAACTTTCAAAAAGGTAATAATCAATATGCCACTTCTGGAAACCATCAAGTAGGTTCCAAAATATGCAAAATTCTTGAAGGAGCTATGCACAAATAAAAGGAAGCTGCAGGATAAAGAGAGAATAATTTTGGGTAACAATGTATCAGCTGTGATAAATAGAAAATTACCAGAAAAATATAAAGATCCAGGTATGTTTACACTTCCGTGTGTTATTGGTAATAAGAAAATTGAGTGTGTCATTTATGAAGGCGACCAAAATAAAAATTGATGTGGATGAGGGTACTCTTTCTGTAGAGTTTGATGGAGAGAGAGTAAAGTTCAATATATTCGCAGCAATAAAATACCTAATGATTTTCAATCTGTCTATCATATGGATATTATGGATTCATTTTTGCAGGATATGTTTAATGAAGAAAATATTGAAGATGAGTCGAAGTTTCAGGCCAAATCAAAAGTGAACGAGCAAATTGATGAAACTTGTGAAGTTGTGAATCATTATCAACGATGCAAATAGATTCGAAAACTTTGAATGCTGAACTTACTATAAATCACAAGAAAATGTTACATTTTATTTTGTAGGCTCTAAAGATTGAATTGAAAGCCCTAGCTGATCATCTTAAATATGTCTATTTAGGTGATGAAGAGTCATTCCCGACGATCATTTTAAAAAGGCTGACTAAAAGCAAGAGCAAAAATTAGTGACACTACTTAAAGAATACAAAAATGCAATTGGTTGGACTTTAGTGGACATAAAAAGAATCAACCCGACGATTTGCATGCACAGGATTCTTTTAGACGAGAATGCTAAATCAAAATGGGAACCCCAAAGAAGACTTAATCTAACAATGAAAGATGTGGCAACGAAAGAGATTTTAAAACTTTTCGATGCAGGTATAATCTATCCAATCTCGGATAAGGAATGGGTAAGTCTAGTGCATGTTGTGCCCAAGAAAACTGGTATGACAATGATACAAAACCATAATGATGAGTTGGTACCAATTAGGGTAAAAAATAGGTGGCGAACGTGCATAGACTTTAGAAAGCTTAACTTAGCTACTGGAAAGGACCATTTTTCATTACCCTTTTTTGATCAAATGTTAGAAAGACTTGCTGGTAAATCATGTCCATTACCCTTTGTGGATCAAATAGCAATTGCTCAAGAGAATCAAGAAAAGACTACATTCATGTGTCCCTTTGGAACTTATGCTTTTAGATGAATTCCATTCGGTCTCTGTAATGCTCCAGGTACGTTCCAAAGATGCATGATGAGTATATTTTTTGAGTATATTAAGAATTGCATTGAAGTATTCATGGATGATTTCACTATTCATGGAGATTCATTTGATGATTGTTTAAATCACTTATCTAAGGTTCTTAAACGAAGCATTGAAACAAATTTGATGTTAAATTATGAAAAATGTCACTTTATGGTAGATTAAGGCAATGTTTTAAGACAAGTGATCCCATCTAGAGGCATAGAAGTTGATAAAGATAAAGTGGATTTAATTGTGAACTTACCTTACCCTACAAACATTAAGGAAGTTCGATCTTTTCTTAGACATCCAAGATTTTATCACAAGTTCATTAAAGATTTTTCTAAGATTGCATACCGTTATCAAAGTTGCTACAAAAAGACGTTCCATTTGACCTTAGGAAGGATGAAAGGAAGCTTTTGACAAACTCAGGGCACTACTAACAAGTACGCTTATTATTTAGCCACCAAATTGGGATCTCCCGTTCGAGATCATGTGCAATGTTAGCAACTATGCAATAGGAGTTGTTTTAGGCCAAAGGATTGAGAAAACAAATCACGTTATCTTCTATGCTTCAAGAACATTAGATGCTACATAGTGCAATTATTCTATAACTGAGAAAGAGCTTTTAGCAATTGTTTGCACTTTAGATAAATTTAGATTTATCTGTTTGGTTTTAAAGTTATTGTGTACTCTGATCATGCAGCATTGAAATATTATTTGGCAAAGAAAGAGTCTAAACCAAGGTTAATACAATGGACTTTGCTACTTCAAGAGTTTGATTTGATAATAAAGGATCAAATAGGTGTAGAAAATTTAGTAGCAGATCATTTGAGTAGGTTAGTAAGAGATAAAAGATATTTTACTTGTTTCCAGAACTTTTCCTAATGAGCAATTGTTCCAAACGAAAGGTATGGTTCTATGGTACATTAACTTTGTTAATTATTTAGTTACTAGAACTTTACCTTATTACATTAGTAAGTCTGGGAATAAAAAGATAAGAAATGAGGCAAAATATTATTTGAGGATGAACCATACATATGGAAGTTCTGCTCTGATCTAATTATGAGGCGTTGTGTGCCAGAAAATGAAAAAAAAATATCTTAGCTTTTTGTCACAAATATGCATATGGTGGTCGCTTTGGCCCCAAAAGAACTGCTAGAAAAGTTTTGGATAATGGATTATTTTGGGAGACTTTATTTAAAGATGCTTATATGTTCTGTAAAAGTTGTGACAGATGTCAAAAGACAGGTATGTTATCTCAATGAAATGAAATGCCTCAAACCCCAAATCTTATAGTTGAGATATTTGATGTATGGGGCATTGATTTTATAGGGCCTTTTCCTTTATCTTGTGGTTTTTCTTATATACTTTTGGTTGTTGATTACATTTCCAAGTGGGTGGTCGCAAAAGCCACCATAACTAATGATTATGCAACTGTTATAAGGTTTATAAAGACTAACATTTTTAACACATTTGGAATCCCACATGCCATTATTAGTGATTAAAGAAGTCATTTTTGAAATAGAGTTGTGGCAACGTTGTTTAAAAAGTATAGAGTGCATCATCGAGTAGCTATCGCATACCATTCATAAACGAATGGACAAGCAAAAGTACCACATAGAGAGGTGAAATCCATCTTGGAAAAGATTGTGAATCATAGTCGAAAGGATTGGAGTTTACAGCTGTGCAATGCTCTTTAGGCATATTGTTCAACTTACAAGACACCGATAGGAATGTCTCTTTATCGATTAGTTTTCGATAAAGCTTGTCATTTATTGGTGGAAATTGAACATAGAACTTATTGGGTAGTGCAACATTGCTACATGGATTTGGCGAAGGTTGGAGAGGAAAGGAAGTTGCAATTACAAGAGCTAGAAGAAATAAGGTTGGATGCTTACGAGAATTTAAAATTTTACAAAGAGAAAACTAAATTGTTCCACGATAATATAATCTGAAAACTAAATTGTTCCACGATAATATAATCTTGAGAAAGCAATTTGAGGTGGGACAAAAAGTGTTATTGTATAATTCTTAATCAAAGCTTATATCAGGTAAGTTATGTTCTAGACGGCTTAGTTCGTTTGTTGTTTCTAATATCTTTTCTCATGGTACAGTGGAAATAAAAAGTTAGCAGACTAAAAAGATTTTTAAGGTTAATGGACATAAACTGAAACCTTTCTACAAAGAGATGACGGTTTCCAGTGTGGTGAATGTTGACTAGGAATTACCATCATACAAAGAATTTTGAGAAAAACTGACTCCATTGGGCATGACGAAGTTAAACAATTGCACTTTTTAGGCAACAACCAAAAATTATGATAGTTTTATTTTATTTTAGTTATTTATAGTTGGCATTTGTTTGTTTACGAAACATAAATTTATTGGCTTAAGGGAAAAAGAGGTCTTAAAAATTTCATACTACTAAATCTCATTAGGTGAGATCTCGCCTTATGTAATTTAGTGCTTTAAAGTGAAGGCCTTAAAATTTCAGACTACTAAATGTTATGCAATTTAATGTTATGGAATTCTAAATTACTAAATCTCATAAGACGAGATCTCGCCTTATGCGATTTAGTGTTCTGGATTGAAACCCTAATGTCCCATTACATATTTTTTAAAATAACAAAAAATTAAAAAAAATTAAAAAATAAAAACTGTAATTATTTTTATTTTTATTATTTTTACTTAAATATTATTTATTTTATTTCCCAAAAAACCTTAAAAAATCTAATCTGCTTGTTTCGTTATTTCAGGTAATGAAAAGAACAATTCAACAGACAGTAGTGAGCCCCACCTAGCCAACCTCTGCTGTCGACCAAGCAGACCACAAAAGTAGCGCACTCTACCAGCTAAACCAGTGATACTCCAAACAATCCTCCACTCACGTAGCATCCACGCCATATCCAATAACAAGCAACAACAACAACTCCACACCCAAGTCCACAACGCCCTACCCAGAAACCACCTCACGCACAACCAGCTCACACCCAAACCACATCACAATGACGCATCCTAGAAGCAACACAGCTCCAACACACTCACGCTACCTCTCACCCATGGACAACATCAACTCCACGCCAAATAACACCCACTCGTCGCTCAATCACACCTCCACACAACACATACCTAATTTGCTTCCACCAATAGGCCTTCTCTCACGTATACCATAAACAGACACCGCAATGCCATCCACTACACACCCATCCTTATTCCTTATTTTTGGCTTTAGTCCCACGAGCAACACATAAGCCATGCCCCATCATTTTTTATTTTTAAGATTATTTTTATTGTTTTTAATTACGTACTTATTTTCCTTCTTATCAATTACTTTTAGTTGATCTTTCTTTTAGTTTAATTTTAATTATTATTAAGTTGTTGTTAATTTTTTTAAGTAATTTTTTTTATCTTGTTTAGTATAATGGGGCGTTCTAAGGCTAATACCAAGACTGCAGCAAAGGAGGAAAATCGCTAGTGAATCCTACTTCATACTATCAATCTATTACAAGCTCTAAAGTCGGTACTAGAAGGAAGTGTGCAAGGACCACTAAAAACACTTTTGTTTTGTTGCCTGCTGAGTCAGACTTATGAGAATGTCTTACTTTCAACACGAAAGAGCAAAAACAATGGATGGGAGTACTTGAGACACAAAGGAGAACATTTTGTGATCACACCAAGAAGTTTCATTGTTGGACCCCAAACATTTTTGGAAATTAGAAAATGTAAAATGAGATTTAATGAGGAAATATATTATGATTTTAGAAATAAATGAGAAGTATAAATGAATGTATGAGTATTTGATGAAATGAAAGACAATGGGTTTTCCCTAAGTTTTGCTTATGTAGATAAAAAGAGGAAGTATTGTGTATGGTGTCATAGGATGGATATGTGCTTTAAGAAAATTTATGAGAAAAAGAATTGATAAGATTTGATGACTTAAGATTTGCGTAGATTTGTATGGAGTTATGAGAGTAAAGTGAATAAGATGATTGAACTGGGAATGGAAATGGAATAGTAAGAAAGAAATAGAAAAAGTGTGAGAATTTGAAGATGTTTAGAAAGTTTGACTTTTTGGAGATGAATAGTTGACTTTTGATTTAGGCCTAACTTGAGAAATGATTTTTGTGAAACTTGTAGGTTATGTTGAGAGCTTTCTGTCGGCATAAAGTATGCAATTTTTCGATATCGAGGCTAAAAGTTATGAGTTTTCGAAGTTAAGTGTATTTGGCTTTGTTTTGGAAAAATGTTATTAAGTATAGTTGTGTGTGCTGTGCTTGAGGTGAATCCTGAACTGATATGTTTTCAAATTTAGTTAAGTGGTTTACATGGAAGTTATAGAGAACTTGAAGAGCTTTAAATGGATGTACCGTATGCTATTTTTGGTGGTTAGAATTGGAAGATAGGAAATTTTGAAGTTTTGATATTGTCTGGGTGATTGTTATAGAAGGCAGGAACCTCGATCAACAATTTGACTTAGTTAGA
>JAOQMQ010000196.1:34641891-34656425 GCA_027563845.1 Erythroxylum subrotundum
CTGGGTCTGGGTGTGGGACACACAAGATGACACGTGATGATGGGTCCCCCTCTGCAGGATCATGGAGTCATCTCTTTGGTGGAGATCAAATAAGATAAAAAGAATCAAACCAAAATTTTATTACTGGGAATTATTTATTTAATTGCATTTAAAAATCATTCTCTAAAACATTCTATTATAAATAAACAAAGAAATTGAAAAGGACAGGAAGAAGAAAAAGAGAAAATGTCCATTAAAGAAGAAATGAAATAAAATAATAAAAAAAATAGAACAAATCCTAAAATAACACGTAAAATATGATTTAACAAAAAAAAAAGTAAGAAAATTATATCAAAATATTAAGAAAAAGACTATCTTAGAAGGTTTTCACTTCTATTCCATTATATTATCTAATCTTAGAGTTTTTTTTTAATAGTAAAAACATTTTTTTTTTTTACTTTTCTAAAGCTAATTAGTAAATACGTTATAATTCATTACTATTCTTTGTGCCAATGCTAATGGTGGTTTCCTCTGTAACCCATGGTCCCCATATATCCTGTACGTGCGTTTATGTGGAAGCCCGTTGGCCCACTAAGAAAAGTCAATTTTGAATTCACCGTAAACGACGACGCGTGAGGATGCCATGAGCACGTAAGAGTTCGCACTAATTAACCATAGGGGCAAAGCATGTGGGGCTCACCTACCACAAAAAAAGAGAAACACGTGGGGTCCACTCAAACCGGGTCCCACTCCCCTCAAGAAACAAAAAGCGGGCACCACTTTTGTCCAGGTTGATAGGCCCCGGAAGGTCCATAACGACCGTTCATACTCGTGGGCCCCATGTTCAACGGTGGATGCGTTGGGATGATCTATCTACCACAACGCCCCACTATCACGGTATGGCGGTCTCGGCCTCACTATTATATCGAATCCTATCCTTTCCTAGAGATATCAGATCACCGTACGTGGGGCCCACCCGAAGAGTAAGATGAACCGTGGAGCCTACTCGGTGGCGGTCCGGCTTTCGGGGCCCCTCAGATGCCGAACATTACAGCTTGCCAAGACCTTTAATGAAGAACAGTTAAGCAAGTGACGCAGGATACTTGTGCCCTAATATACTTCTATTCTTATGAATAATTTGATTTGGAAACATTTTTTAAGAATAAAATAGCATTCGCAAAATAATTTTGATGATGTGTTGATAGGGTAAACGTTCAAAAGAAGTACTTTTTTATTTTTTATTTATATTTTGTCAATCAATAAAAATGACGAGATATTAAAAATATGTTCAAATTTGTATTACATAAATCACTTAATAATTTTTATAAAAATTTATGTTTTTATTACCATTCTAATATTAAAACGAGTTAATTAAATTATTAAATATTAGACTTGTTAATAAAAATGAGTATTTTTAAATTTTTTATTTATATAATTTTAAACAATAATTAATGTATATATATAGCGAGGGATTTTATTTATTCAATATACCGAAAGAGTTAAAATGCTTAAGTTATATTTTACATACTAAGGTAGAAAGTAAATATAACTATAATATGAGATTTTAATACGACATTGACATACGTGGAAGGTGGATCATATTTTTCTAGATATTTGTTCATATCTTCTTCATGGTCGACTATAGAACACAATAATACGTCGAGAAAACTAGAACAAATAATCCGGCTATCAAATCTTCTATTTCAGTTATGGTGTTTCTATCATATTTTATTCAATCTCATCAACACATTTATATAAACTTCACATAAATATATGAATGAGATTTAATATAACATAATTGAAACAAATAATTGGAACAAAAAATTTGATAATTGAAATAAAATAACTGGAACAAAAAATTTGATATGCATTGATCGAGCTCAAACATTAACCTAATATATTAAGGTGGCGTTTCTAGTTCGCTTATAAATAATATAATATAAAAACTAATTAAAATATTTCATGTTGTTTAAATATTTAAACAAATAAATATAAGACATTTTTTTATTAACTAGGGATTTGTAATTATTATGTTTAAGTTTCCATTCAATACATTTTTTAAGATAATGTTTAAATTATTTAAGGAGTCCTTGCGGAGATTTAAATCGAATATTTCTAACAGGAAGAAGGTAGTTAAGAAATTATGATGAATCACTTGGACCACCTCCTAGAAGACGGACATTAATGAGAAAACATATTCTACTTAATTTAGTCAACTCACCTAAACTCTTTTGGCTGTATTATGACACGTGGTTTGTTCCCTCTCCACGAGATTATAGTAGACCCGCTGGTGGTGATGGCCAACCCCACAACATTCTCGTGGAGCGGACTTTTATTTTCCCTTTTCCTAATTTTCTTACAAATTTAGGTTTAAAATAAGCGATCCTCTCTGAATTTTGACTTTTGAATTATCTAATTTTTTATAATATTGTAATACTATATTGTTTAAAGTGTTCTTCTACTTGTAATAATTTTATTTATAAATCATAAAAAGTTTAAAATCAAATTGAAAATATAAGCAATATTTTTTTAAACTAAATTATAAATAATTTCGTGTAACAATATATAAAACAAACTTTTATTAATGAAAATTCCCATCCAACCAAATGCACATAGATTTATTTTGCTTAAAAAATAAAAATGTAATTATCATAAACAAACTAATGTTATTTTAGCTTTTCTTTAGAAGTCTCTCAATAAATAATGAATTACTTTTATTAATTTAGTACAATTTGACGACGGTGTGTATGTTAGTGAATATATAAAACTAATTAAGTTGATCTCGCTATTGTAGTGAAATTGTCACTTAATATTGTATCAGAGTCTTTGTGACCAAGTAGTCGTGAGTTCAAATTCTACCACCTACCTATTATTTAACATAAGGTAGAGTGAACCTGTGCAAATTTCAAGCCTAAAAGGTTTTCACTTGAGAACACAATAGCTTAAGCTTGTGATAAAACGGTAACTGAACAGTGTAAATTATATTTAATTTTTAGATGCATATTTATTGTCCTGACTATAATTAATAAAATAAGCTAATGAAAATGTAAATTAAATAAGGGTTATGTCAAAATAATAAATTGCATGTCCTTTATGAAAACGTTCATTATAACTTAAAATAACAGAAAATGATTTTTTTTTTTATCGTAGCATTTGTAGTTTGTACACTGTCTAGTTTAACACTGGCATGAACCTTGAATTTAAAAATTCTATAAACTGCCTACTTAATTGTCTTGTTAGCAGACTGATGATAAGAGACAATTGAAGAGGAAAAGTGGTTTTCGTCGCTAACAATAACATGCACTCTATATATATACACACACGGAGCAATTGTATAAGTGGAAAACTAATATTGAAGATACAGCTTATCTTATGTCCGAAAGTAAGCACACATGAATCTAATTTAGTTGATCATAAATACTATATGATGAGCTAAAGCCAACGGTTGTAGAATTTTGTACCACATAAAGTCTAGCACTAATACAATTATTTTATCTCTTTGTTAAATTAAAAGGAGATGAAAATCGTAACCAAAAATGGAGGACTGATATAGACAGAGTATATAAGTAGAGTAGTGTCACTAATTTTATCTTCCAATGTAAAAGAAAATGCTCGGCCACTTCCCTATTGGTAGTGATAATAGAGGATCGCATTTGTCTCTCGTACCAACTACCAAGTGGCCTTTGGCCCACAAGAAATGTCAAAGTCTATCCACTATAAACCACTATGGGTGGAAATGTCATTTGCTAAGGGTTGTTGGTCTATACTCTATAGTAAATAAAAAGTGTCAAATAAATATTTAGAATTTAATTATTTCATGGTTGAATTAAACTTTTATCATTACTATAAAAAATTGACTATATTTTCTTATATGATAAACCAATTGCATCATAAATAAAAAATTGAAATTCAATTCTTATAAATTTTAATAAATGAGTTGTATCTTAAATAAAAAACTAAGATTTGATTCTTAATAATGATGAACTAATTTTTTTATTAAATGACACGGGGCCTTGAAAAGTTGAAATAAAAAGGCTGTGGGGTCCATTTACCACAAAAGGAGCAAGTGGGGCCCGTGAGAGAAGAGGTCCCCTCTGGAATTGTAAAAGGACCACTCGAGGGGAAAGAGGGAGGTGAGATCATAGAGGGAGGTGAGATCATGCCTGAGGTGATGGGTCCCGGTAACACCAAGAGAAGAAGAGGCCAATCAGGACATTGGGGACCCAAGATGACTCTTGGCTTTAAATGGTGGGGTCCACCACAACGCCCCACTTGGTCCATTACCGAGTTGTGGTGGACTTGGGCCCACTTTAAAGAATTTCAATCCGTACTTCACGTAAAGAGATCGTTGATTCATTGTGTGTACCGGGGTCCACTGGAAGAGCTAATGGACGGTGGAACCTTTTTTCTTTTTGGGCCATGTGAATAACATTTTCTGATAAAACTTAAAGAGGAAACTATACAATAAAATATATTTGAGAAGCATATTTTTTCTTACAAAGCATTATATGTGTTTTTTTGGAAATATAATATATCTTGAGGAACACCAAACGTTTTGGTACATGTTTAATAAGAGTCAAAGATGAGGCTGGACGCACTAACGCTTTCAACTGGTAGACCGTAGAAGAAAGACCCATTTGTGTACTTGGCATTAATTTAATATAAGCTTTGGAAATGACAATGGGACAGAAATGAGCCGATGCGGTCCATTACGCACACCACTTTGTTCGGCATAAAGTAAGGTGGATGGATGGACACCAGTTGTGGAAATGAAAATTAGAGGCTAGGATAGTGGACACGTTGACGGTGTTGATTTTCCTATGTGGGCTCCTTCCAAACGGTGGGCCATGCATTTTAATCTAGTTGCTCATAACAGGTAAGGGAACACGTCATGGATGATGAAGCTAGTCGAGAGAATCAGATGCCACTGGTGATTGTTTTGCCTTCCATTAGCTCATGTACGGTTGACTCAAAACGCCAGAAATAGAAGGTTTGCCCTACATGTTTCAGTTATGAGACAAGGGGATGAATGATTTTGTTTTTTGGTGTTAAATTTTCTTTGAAGACAAAAAATTGATTTGGATAGATAATCTCTTGTAAATAATAAAACTTTTCCAATAAGCTAATTGAATTAATTAAGTACGAACTCATGTGCTCATCACCTTGTTATTATAGCAAATTCATAACTTAGATTTGACCCAAAATCAAGTGGATTATTAATTTTAATTATAAATATACGGAATATTTTATTATACAACAGTCTCATCAATTTTAGAATACAATCGAATAATATAAAATATATACATTTTACTAAATGTTCAATTTAACTTGATATATCCCTAATGATTTATTCTGCATGTCACTTCTTCAAACCTATGGATTAAAGGTTGATGTAGGAGGTAAAATTATTTTAAAAGAGTAGGTTTAATTCAAATAATATTCACCAATATAAGGAATAATGCCCTAATCAAATATCAAATTAACTTTTTAGGATAAGTTGGATCTAAATTTTATTAAATTATTAGAGTTCAACAACAATAATAACTTGGTAAAAATCTTACTGAAACACATGGTCTGAGGAGATTTAGTAGTACGCAGTCTTGTATCTTTTAATTTTCAATAATATTAGTCATCTTTAATTTGTTCCTTACTATTACATTCATGACTTTATCTTTTCTAGTAAGGTTGCACATTCAACAGAGCATCCACATCTCCGTCACCATTAGCTTATGACTATACACCTATTCGACATGTCAACACTCCCATCCTATAGAGCATGGTCGACCTAATCGTTAAATGATATAATTTATCTTTAAAATTAAATGATATCTTCTTATTACATAAAACTCTTGATGTAATTCTTCATTTAAAGCAACTTTGATTTGAGCCGATGAACTAGGTCATCATTAATCTCTTCATTACTCTGAATGATATATTTTAGATATTTAAAACACTTCTTTTATGGTATAACTTCTGTAATATTCCATTAATCTTCTAAGTAGATGTAAAGCTTCTGTCGTAGACCTTCGTGATATAAAGCCAAACTGGTTTTTTAAGATAGAAGCATCCTTTCTCACTTTCTTCTCAATCTTCGTGTCCTATAACTTCATGGTGTGACTAAGTAATTTAATGCCTTTATAGTTGTTACAACTTTGGATGTCCTCTTTATTCTTGTATAAAGGAATTAACATACTAAATTTCCACTTATCTGACATTTTGGCAGACTTTAGGATCACATTAAAGAGCTTAGCTAGCTAAGTAATACCTTCTTCTCCCAGGCTCTTCCACACCTCTATGGATACCTCATCAAGCCCTATTGCTCTCCACTCTTCATCTCCCTTAACGTCTTTTGTTGGGAACACCTCCAACCTTTAAGTAGTTAGGCCTACAAACTTGAGACTAGCCCAACAACCTACCACTAATTAAATTTATATCATTTAGTTCCATATATGTCAGTAACTTTTAAAATCTTAAGGTATTTCCAGTAGAGATCATCTCAAATCATCATTTGAGTTGTTACTACCTTAAACAAAGAATTATGGACACCTATGGAAGCAATATGTTTGAAGACCAAGCTATCAAAAATTTGATGTTACGATAACAAGTCAAGCAATTGCTACAAGAGAGGAAACAAATATATAGGAGTTTAATTTGTAATCGATATTAGACTCATATTTAATTCGTGCACTAAAAGCTTCAAAATAAAACTTATGTTATCTAAGACAGACACCATTTACATTTTATTTAGTTGGGTTTATAATTTCAAGATGTTATTTTTTAGGACTCCATGATTAGGTATTTTAGTTTGTTTGAAATTCCATATTTATGTTTAGATATAAATTGATTATTTTTCAATGTTATTTGTTTTTAATTAGATCACATCTAGATTGTTATTACTTTCATGGTTATAGTTACATCATATAAAAGAATTTCTTATTAGTGTAATAAAAAGATCAATATAAAAATTAAATTAAAAATCTTTGAAGAGTTTTCTTCATCTTTGTTTTTAGAGAAATTCTTGTCTTAGGTCATCTATTAACTATCATTCTTATCTAGCTTACTAATAGTGATCAACCCTAGAATCTTGTCATTCCCAATCAATCTTTTCTAGAATATGGCGATTCATATCCTTTTTTGTGTAATTTTGTGTTAGATTTTATAGATTAACCTAGTTTTGTTTTTATTAGAACAATCCTAAATCCTATCATATTGATATCGAGTCTCATCAGTCTTATTAATAAAAGTCGTATCAAAATTTGGTATCAGAGGTCAATTATATATTCATGTTTGTTCTTGATATTGTTGTTTATAATTTTAGTATTATTGTATTTTTGTTTCGTGTATTCAATTTTCTTACTTACATCATTTGTGGAAAAATTCAATAAAAATTTATTTTAGATTCTTATTTCTTATTTTGTGTTTTTACAAGTAAATAAAATCATATTTATTATTTATCTTTTTTGTTATTGATTAATTCGTTCTTGTCAATTTCTTCTTTTCTTTTTATTAAGTCTAATTGAGTACCATCAAATTTAATTTTTTTAGGTTTCTTATTTCTTGGCCTCTAGGAATGTCGTTGTTGTCTTTTTTTTTTTTCAAATTTACTTATTTGGAAGTATTTGAAAAAAAGGAAGATTCAAATTAGATTTTCTTTAATTTAGATTGTCTAATTTGTAAAGAACTTTTAGTCAAGATCATAGGTAGTGAGATTTTAAGAGTAATATGTTAGAGAGTTCTTTTATTACTAACCTTTCGTTCTTGTATAACATGACTCGAAACTATATTAAAACCATAACAAGGATGTAAGCGAGGAGGAAAGATTGAGAGGAGACCAAGAGCCAATTCTGAACATTATCCAAAGCCAATTTGAACAACTTATGTTATAATTTGGTGAAGTAAGAAAAATAGTTGTAGAAATATGAAGCGGTCATAGCTAACCTACAAGATAATCCGTTTAAAATTATTATAATGGATAACTTTTGAGGCAAATGATGAAGTTAAGGATGCTACCAACTACTTAGGAGAAGTAAACCTATAGGGTGGTAAATGAGGAAGAGGAGGAAGAATGCGGACACAAGAGGTGGCATGTTTGATATAGAATACAAAAGGGAGTATGATGAAAGGATATTTAACAATATGAGAAGTATTAAGATGACAATACCACCTTTTATAGGAAAGATAGATCCAAATGCATAATTATGGCGGGACAAGCGAGTAGAGCTAGTGTTTGATTGTTATAACTTCTTGGAGGAGAATAAACTAGCTGCTATGAAGTTTAGTGACTATGCAGTGGATTAGTGGTATTAACAAATTCTTATTAGGAGGAGGAACTAAGAGCTGCCTATTCAAACTTAAAGAGGAGAAGAAATTGGTGATGAGGAAGCAGTTTGTACCAAGTTCCTATTATAAAGAGCTATATTAAAGATTGCAAACGCTAAGTTAAGGTTCTAAGAGCGTGGAGGAGTGTTACAAAGAACTGAAGGTTGTAATGGCTAGGGCAAATATAGAGAAAGATAGGAAGGTGATAATGGCTCAATTTATTTGTTCGATAAATCCATTGTTAATATTGTAAAGCTATACTACTATATAGAGTTGGAGGATGTAGTATATAACCATGAAGGTGGAGAGGCAGCTCAAAAGGAGATATGATAACCACTTTGGTTTTTGAAGTACATATTCTTCAGCATGGAGGAACTCAAGGAGTAGAGAGGAAGACAAGTTCCAAAGACACAATATAAAGTAACTAGATCACAAGTGCATACACTAAATAGAGCAAAAGTTAAGGTTGATTCCTCTTCAACATTTAGGAATCGGGATGTCCAGTGCTATAAATGTCTAGGAAAATGACATATCACATCATAATATCCTAATAGGAGAATGAGTATAGGATATTAGGGGAAAAGAAGCAACATCAAATTTAAGTATTTTAGGGGAAGTCAAAACAAGAGGTGCATATTTAGCCAAGAGTTAGGTGCTATATGATTATGTAGATGAAGTTGTTGATTTGAGGCAAATCTTTTTAAGGAAAGGAGAAATGTAGAAATATAACATCGACTCGAGTTACATAAATGTTTACATATGATATGCATAAAAAGGAGCTTTGAAAACTTACAAAAGGTCCAAGTCAAACATAAAAAAGGAGTTTAAGATTGCAATTACATAACGTAATCATTTCTAGACTCATAACCAAACTTATACTAGTCTTTTATGGGGTTTTATAGACAACAGTTCTAAAAACAAATCAATCTTGAGTTCAACTTGTAACTGATGATGAACTCATATTTGATTCACACACTAAAAGTTCTAGAACAAAATCAACGTACTAATGTTAGCTAAGACGACATCATATTTATATTTTAATTAGTTAGGCTTTGTTATTTTAAGATGTTATATTCTTTTATAACTATAATTAAATGTTTCAGTTTGTTTGAAATTCCATATTTATGTTTAGGTAGGGATTAGTTATCTTTCACAGTTATTTGTTTTTAATTAGATTATGTTTAGATTGTTATTTCCTTTTAGGATTCTAGTTCTAGGATTTAAGCCTCTAAAAGGCTTACTTATAATTGTAACTAAAAAATATCATTATCATTGTTAAATTAAAACTTTTAGAAAGTTTTCTTCATCATTGTTTTTAAAGAAACTCTTGTGTTAGATTCCCTACTAACTATTGATCTTATATAATTATATGTCTTACTAGTGGCAATCAACCTTAGAACTTTATCGCTCTTAACCCACCTGTTTTGGAGTGTGACAATTTATATTCTTCTTTTGTGTAATTTTGTGTTAGATTTCATGGTTAACTTACTTTTTATAGAATAATCCTACGTCCTATTGTATTGATAATGAATTTTATCAGTCTTATTACTGATAACTGTATAATCGTACTAAAATTTGGTATGACATAACTTTCTAAGGTTCAATAAGTTGCTAAATAAGGTTATTGATTATATTTTAGATTATGACATTAAAAAAAGAAAATAATGACCATCAACAATGTTAAAAGGAATAAGAATTTATAATTTTATTTCTATTGAGATATTGTACATAATAAGATAAAAAATTATAAAAATTTTAGACGAGTAGCCAAGGACTTGAACAAACAAAGGGTTAAGTCGTTTCCTAAGGTAAAACATTAGATATGACCACATAATGCAAAAACTAAAATGTGGTCATCATCTAAAATTGAGAACCAATAAACCAAATAAAAAGTCACACCCTACTAAAGGATGATTCATATGATCATACAAGAAAATTGTAACAAGTTAAGATCTCATATAAAGAAGACATCACTATAGGAAAGCCACGATGAATAGCTTATCTAATTAAGAAAGTATTACCATTAGATAGAAGCTTTAAATATATACATACATATATGTACTTTGTTTTTAAGAAAAAAATGACATTTGGATATAAAAGGAATCAAGTCTTACAAACAATACCATAAGATTCATATATAAAAGATGTCCTTTCAACTCTATGATTCTAAAAAAAACCCTATAGTGACAAGCCTTAGGTGAAAAAAAAAAGTCTCTTCAGATTAAGACAAGCCTACATGTCAGTAAGCTTTAAGTCTAACATAAGTTTCTTTAGCTTCCTAGCTCAAAAAGAAAATGTGCAGACCAATAGGTAAGAGAAGTGATTTTAGCTCCCTAATTTGGAAAAAAAACTGTAAGCCTATAATCCTTAGGTCCATAATAAGTCTTTTTGACTCACTGGCTCAAGAAAAAAGGAACTAGTGTGCCTGTAGACTCATAAGACTTAAGTTCAAGAGAAGTCTTTTAATCTCTCCGAGTCCTGGAAGAAACCTACAAGTTTGCAGGCCTCAAGTTGAGGAGAAGCCTTTTCAACTAATTGGCTAAAAATAAAACCTACATGCTTGTAAGCTTAAGGTTTAAGTGTAGTTTTTTCAACTCTATAACTTTAAAAAATAATTGCATGCTTGTAGGCCTCAAGTTTAAGAGAAATCTCTTTAACTTTTTAACTAAAAAAAAACTTGTAGGCCCTAAATCTTACGTCCATGTGAAGTATTTTTAGTTCCTAAACTTTAGAAAATATTCTATGGGACTAAATGCATCAAGTTTAGGAGAAGTCTCTTCAGCTCCTTAATTCAAGAAAAATACCTACAGGTCTATAAAACTCAAAATCTATGAGAAGTCTCTTTATCTCCTTTAGTAAAAAATTATAGGCTTATAAACCTTAAGTCTAAGAGAAGTTTGTTCAACTCCTCGATTCAAACAAAAATTTATAGGTCTTAAGGTATCAAACCTAATAGAACTCTTTAGTTTTTATCTCGAGAACAAAAATTAGACTTACAAACCAAAGTTAAAAAAAAGTTTACTCAATTCTTTAGTTAAAAAAAAACATGTTTGCAGGTCTCAACTTCAAAAGAACTATTTTTTGCTTTTTGACTTAGGCAAAACCTACAGGTCCATAAGTCTTAGATTTAAGAGAAGTATCTTCAATTTTCTGCCCAAGAAGAAACCTGCAGGTTTGCAAGTCTCAAATTTAAGTGAAGTTTCTTTAGCTCCCTGACTTAAAAAAAATTGTACTCTTAAAATTCAAGTCTAAGAGAAATTTCTTCAGCTCCTTATCTCATAAAGAAAAATCAATATACCTAAGTGCTAAAAGTTTCATTATTGATCTAAGTTTAGAAAAGAAATTAAAGGTGAATGATACAACCTTAATGAGTGTACGAAGTTGACTCTAATATATTTAACACAAGCCTTCTTCAAGTTTGTGAGCTAAAGGCCGACATAATAAGCCTAATTATTCAAAAAATGGTAAGTTTAATCAAAATATAATTCATCCAGATGAGGATTTAGAGTAAGAAGCCCATTTATTCTAAAAATGGTAAGCTTAATCAAAATATAATTTATTCATAAGAGGATTTAAAGTCCTATTCAAATACTAATTAAACATTTTGATATAAATTGAATCTAAACTTTATTAAAGCAAGTAGAATTCAACTTTCCTTCTTAAAGGGTTATTTGCAAAAGAGAAACATCTTAAGATAAGATTTCATAACATTAATTGAAAAAACCGAAGGAGGTAATCGTTTCGCAAACTTTCCAATTTTACCGCGGACGTCTTTAGCACAAATGAAAACAAAAGCAATCAAAAACAAAATAATAAAAAGCACCAGAAATTTGGTAACGTAGTTCGGCACACCTTGCTACATCTGTGGGGCCCTCATCCAACTTAATAACTTTCATTGAAGTACAATAGATTTACCCAAGGCTTTACTGAGCTGACACCATTCAACCCTTGACACTATCTCTCAACTTCACTTCCCGTAAAAGAATTTCACACCTAATAGTACGACCGCCTTGTACTAACCTCGACAGAGGATTTTCTCAATCAATCATTTAACGAAACAATAATAAACGAATAACTCAAGTGATTAGAATAATAAAGAACAAAAACTAAATACACTTGAGATAGAAAAACAACTCTCCTAAATATGCTGCTTCATCAATTAAAGAACAAAAGGTTGTTCATCGAAAGAGCTGCTGTGAGGCTTCAATATCTTGACTAAAAATTCAGGGAAAAACGTAGCAGCAGAAGACATAGTAGCCAGGAGAGAGCAAAATGCTTGTAGAAAAAGCAACCACCAATAACAAAACGATGCAGCAAAAAGGAAGGCCAGAATAAATGAAATGTGCAGCACCAAGATGGAATGTTCATTCACTACCGTCCACTAATTTGATGACAAACAAGTTGCATTGAATCCAAATTTATATAGCTTCTTGAAGGTGGAGAGATCAATCACGTAAAGAGTCCATTACGCACACAGTATACTGCAACCTTAAACCAATTAACGCTCTCATTGAGCACACAATACACTGCAACACTAAACCAATTAACGCCCACTGTTCACATGCACTCATTCAGCTGTATTTTTCATCTCCAATTAACGCCCACTGCACACATGCACTCACTGTACCGTTACTCCACTCACCATGCAAATTTTATTCAGCTATCTTCCCATGTCATGTTTCAGCTGTAGATTCAAGATGTGCACAAATTCTTCACACAATAAGAATAAGAGTCCCACTACACATTTAATTGCAAGACACCCATGCAGTATACACCAAAAGCCCTTGACCCATACGCAATACCAATTCCCTTATTCTGATATATGCCAAAGTCCACGCAAAATATACTTCTTCTTTGCAAAGACTTCAACTTACAAGCCACGTGTCTCAGTTGATGAGCCAATAAGGTAAGTTACGAATGCAACTCCAATTTAGAATAGAGTTCTACATTATCCAAAAAATCCATCATACCTCTTCTTAAGATACACATCTATTCAAGATAGGATTCCATAACATCTAGAACATTATCTAAAATAGCTTTTTGAATTCAAGTCAAACAAGGATTAATATCTTATATGTCCAATTAATAAATAATGCCAAAACAAATTAATTAGATATATAACATATATCCTAACACTAATTAATGGTTGTAGACTTAAAACCAGTTCAATAGACATATTACTTATTTGGTCTTATAGATATCAAAGTTTTACGTTTATAATGAATCAAAAATATAGGTGCACATAAAGGTGTGAACTAAAAAAAAATCTTGCTATAAAATATATCATCACTTATTTAGTGAAATCATTTAAATGTCAAATTTATAATGACTAGGTTAATTAACTAAATATGAT
Source organism: Erythroxylum subrotundum (assembly GCA_027563845.1). Lineage (NCBI taxonomy): Eukaryota > Viridiplantae > Streptophyta > Magnoliopsida > Malpighiales > Erythroxylaceae > Erythroxylum > Erythroxylum subrotundum. The sequence continues at coordinate 34,655,543 of JAOQMQ010000196.1, forward strand.
TCTTTGATTTGATTAAGATTTTCTTTAATAATAAAAAATTTGTAATCACTACTTTTTGAATTTGCAATAAATGATTTTTTGAGTACTTATAATAATATATAATGTACAAATATTAGATAAATTAATTAGAAAATTAACAATTTCAAATCAAATTTTGGATTTGACCTGAAAGACCATTCCTCTCATAAAATGGAGGGTCCTTAGAATTTGAACCCATAAACTTGATTCGAGGATCTTGTTTGGAGCTCCAACTTAGGCCACCACTTTCAGGCAATCATGGCTGTTCTTGCATTCCAAGTAAAGAACCAGTATTATATGAAATGAGGCAATAGCAAATGGAGAAACCGATATTGTATTGACCTGACTGTACCTTTTCCATTATTATTGTTATCGAAATTTGACACTAGAGTTGATCATTTTTATAGATTCGTTCTTCTGACAAATCCACGCATACTTCAAACTACTCCTTATATGTATTCCTGGTAAGGTTTCTTAGAAATATGCCAGTTTGCAAACTTTTAGCTGACGAAGCTTCATATGCACAGTTGTAATACGAGTTTTTGTTTTGAGTAGGATGAATTCTTACTTTTTATTAACTCCTGATCAAATTATTCAAAAACTACTCTCTGCCCACAGAAAATAAAAGCAATATGTATACTTCGTGGGGTGCACAAAGGGTGGGTAAAGCAGATATGAAAACAACCTAATAAGTGACAACACAACTACTAAGATAAAATGTCCAAAATACTAAGCTACAACATTTCACACAACATTTAGAGTTTTACAAATTAAGCTAATAACACAATAGGGTTCAAATTATAGTACTAAACTAAACATCGATCTATACGCTCTTGTGCACTTTGTCAATTAAAGATGAGATATT
>JAOQMQ010000196.1:34656525-34666638 GCA_027563845.1 Erythroxylum subrotundum
AAAAAAAAGATGAGATATTCTACACGTCATATATTGCGACCATCCCTTCGTATATAACGTTAATGCTTCTGCTCCCCGTATATATTGCGACCATCCCTTCGTATATGTTTGTCAATGCTTCTGCTCCCCATATTTTCCACCATCATCTTTTCCTACTGGCTTGGCACTACTGCAGTAGGAAAAATGTTAGTTCAATTTTCTTAAATTATCACTTGTGAATGAAAAATAGACTCTATAATCATGTTAACAATATCTAATTTCATATCTTGTTTCTCATTTTTAAGGTTAAATTCAATTTAATTTATCAAGGTGTGGATTAGTTAGGCAGAATAACCAATGATAACTCTATGTTAAGATAAATACAATTTTCAACATTAAATATCAAAATTTTCTGTCGGTTAAATTCTACACTTAAATATCCAAATTTTATTGATTTAATTAGCCAAACCACTAATCCATATCTGTATAATTGATTAATTTCTGTGATTATCAGGTGATATTCATGGATCCTTATTTGTATATAATCTATTGATGGTACGTAAATGTGTTTGAATTCACAGTCTAGAAAATTTGAGGTTAAGAATAGGAGATAGAAGAAAGATATACCCTAGCCGCAAAGCTTCTCTAACACCAAATCCTAGACTTAGGCCAGAATAATCCCAGATTGTACACAAGGTCATCGAAACATTCAAAGCCTTTGACTGATGAGTCTATCAGCAGATCATTTTTATCGAAAAGATCACAGCAAAGGAGCAAGTAAGCTTACCAGTTGCTGTATTAAACCTCACCACTTATAACTGCTTGAGTGATGATAATGCCAGTTTGTTCAAGGATTTGGTAAACAGTCTTAGGAACTTGAGATGATTTAGGGCATTTTTTGCAGGCAAATCACAGGCAACGTGAAATGCCATGGTCAGAACACACCCATTAGGTTGCTGTCCATTCATTGTAGGCTTATCAGGGTGAATCATAAACCCTGATGCCAAAATGTTCATGCAATCTGGATTGCCACCACTTGCCACAATGCTCATATCATAGCCGATAGATCCGTGGGAGCATAAACAAAGTAAAATCCCAACTCGTCATTGTAGCTTTCTTGCAAGTACATAATTTCATTTTTTTGTAGAGACTGCAAAATCAGAGTAAGATTCTTGTTTATACATGATGTATGTAAATGTCATATGAGAATGGAACGTGTCTGTTGCAGAACTTACCTTTACTCCTACGACGGAGACCCGGTTTTCGGGTTTTTCTCCAGTGGTGATGAGCGCATACTCTTGAATTACATATCCACGATTCAGAATATCCCACTACACAAATGATCAGGTAATAAACTTGATAAATATTCTTAGACAGGTATTGATTAGGAAAGACAGACCACTAAGAAAAATATGTACATGCAAGTCTGAAAACACTTCAGAAGATTCTTTTAAGTGAGAGAGTCATAGAGATCCAGATATCAGAAGTAGAAAGCAGCCTAATATTACTATTCATTTTTCTTTGGTTCAAACAAGCAAAGCCAAGGGTAGCTTTCTATACCTGGTTGGTTCCTAGAATCCTTATGAGAAACAAAATCAAAGACCTTCTTCGGTGGAACCGGAATCCAGAAGGAACTTGAGAAAGCTACAGTGTTGACACCTTCAGGGCATAAAGTAATTGTATTGCTTATCGCCCTGCAATCTTCAACACCATCAATACCAGACATCTTCCATTGATTACAGAGGAAGCACTAACATTGAGAACAAAACTTCTCGTCATTCTTTGAGCAAGCCTCAACAACCCTTCTTTGCCATTTTTCCCTACTTGGACTGTAGCATATACCAAAGAAAAGTTTGAAATCAATGTAATGTCCATTATCTGGAGTTCATATATCTAATATCAGGGAAGTAGATGAGAATTTTGTCTCATATTTGTCATGTTTCTTCAAATGAATGCAAGGAAAGCAGAAAATAATGCCTACATCCATTTATTCTGCGAAAACTTCCATACATAAAAGATGCAATCCATTCACAATGTCGAATTAGAGTGGCGACCCAACGCTTTGCACTGAACGCAAAACCGCAGTAAACAAGGGGCCGGAAAAAGTCTATGAACTAAGGAATTGTCCACCTCTGCAGGCTCAACCCATGTAACCTAGAAGGGAAGCACAGGAAAATAAAGTCAGCCTTCATCTATACATTATATGAGCGATCAATTTTGTATTACATGTGTACTATCCATGACTGATTATACCTTAGAATTTCCATTAGGCAATTCTTGGATTAAACAGCCAGATGGTCTTCTCCTAAATCTTGTCAATGGATGAGGGAATATATTATCCAAGGATACATCATCAATTCCCCATGCTTTGTAACCGACCTCCTTACACATTACCTTGCAAATTGACACCCCCGGCCAGGTACCAGAGGAGTGGGAATATGAAGTTCTGCCCTCATCTAAATCATTAATATAAAGTGAGATATAATACGAAAAAAATTAGTATCACTACAAGAAAAGCATGGATTAGCTATGAAAAATTATCGACGGAACAGAAACCGTTGCAAATTACCGACGGAAATTGGAAACATTGTCGTGAAAAATTTCGTTTAGCGGCGGTAGTAATATCCGTCGCTAAATACGTAGAGAAATCAATTTGCGACAGAATGTAGCGACGGTATCAAATGTCTGTCGGTAAATAAGACGAAAATTATTGGTGGAATAATAAAGTTTTGAGTTTGTCGACGGAAAAGATCCGTCGGTAAAATCCGTCGGTAATTTTGCAAGGAAAACGTCGTCGTCTGCTTCGACTTTAGTGTTTTTAAGTTAAAGAAAATGAAGTCGTTTGGTTTAACACCAAACGACGTCATTTTGGCGCTCCTCAATAGCAGCAATGATGTCCATTCCCTTTCTCCTCTTCTGCTTGTCTCTCGAACCTGGTCCGGATTAGCCACCTCATATGCGGTTGCCATGAAGATTTCCTACAACAAAGGCTACCCCCCATGTAACCTGGCTATGAAAGTCAAGCTTTCCATCAGTCAAGTAGCAAAGACAGAGTTTCGCATCGACTCCTTCTTTCTTCTTCCTACCTGCTACGTCTCTCCTCTGCGGTTTGTCTGTCGTCGATGTTGTCGTATTTTCATGCTGCATCTTCTGCTCGTCGTCTTCTCCGGCCATTGTCGTATTTTCGTGGAGGTATGCATGTCACGGTAGTATTTTGTGATTATTTGATTTGTTTGGGTATTTGATTTGTTTCGTTTGTTTTGGTATTTTGTGATTGAAAAAAAAAACATTTAAGGTAGAAATGTTAGTGATAGAAGGGACAAGATGTGAATTTGGTTGTGATGTTGAGATGAATTTTTGTTGCATATAAGATGTTTGATGAAATGTCTATTCTTTGAAAAAATGTATTTGTGTGACTATTTGAGTTCTATCTGTTTGTTGAATTGTTCCTTAACTATATATATAATTGTTCCTTCAATGTCTAGCTTGGGTTTGTAACTAGAGAGATTGTCCCATATATAAAAGAAGCTTCTTAAGTTCAATGTGAACCATATACAAGCATCACTTTGAATGATAACATTAACCATTTTTTCCATATTTGCCATTAATGTTTGAACATTTTAGAAGTTATAGACAGGACTATGGTAGTGCCAATTGTACTACCAAAACGAATATTTTTACCATTTCCTACTTTTCTCTTTAGGTCATTACATACATTGTCTTTTAAATATAGAATTTTTTTGAAAGTCTTAAGTTGTTGTTTTTGGTTTTAAATTTCCATATATTGTTACCTTTTAGAAATTGAGTGTGAGTCCATTAAATCTACAATGATTTTTGTTAAGTAAAAAGTTTCCATCTTCTCTCAAATACGATGCAATATACTCATAGTTTTGATTCAAATTACACTTAGCCCTCTTTGGTACCTGAAGCATCATTTATCAGTCCATTTAATATTGGTACCTGAAGCATCATTCTTCTCACTGCTCCAAATGAAATTCTTGAGCATTGTTTCGATAGCATTTATATGATTAAAGAGAGAAAAAGATGAGAGCTCTACTAGATAAGTAGGATATTCAACCCAAAGACTATGCAGTCTCTTTATAAAGAATAAAAAGCTACCATTTTAGTGCCCAACCCTTTTGTGAATTGATTCAAAAGAGGGGTAGACAATCTTTAAAATGGATCTTGGTTATTGTTATTGGGATGGCAAGGTACTATCAAGGAAGTTCTAGTGTTTTAATTCTAATAACAATGAAAGTTCTTGAGTTATATTTGCAATTCCAATACAAATAAAAAAGCTAATTTTGTTATCCTTAGTTAATAGACATGCAATTTGTTGAATTTTTGTACGGAGTTCTAAAGCATATTGATTATGTATTGGATTTATAAAGTAAGAAAAGATCATCTACAAAAAACAATTTCAATAGATAAAGTATTTTTCCTTTATAATGATAATTAAACTTCCATTCCTATTCAATGTTCTTATCCATTGCTCGATTGAGAGCTTCAATACATATAGTAGAGATATGGTGAGAGGATGATGTCTTTGACTTTATTAAGGAGTTGAGTCAGTTCTTTATTGACCAAAACACTAAAAGATATTGTTAAGATATATTGCTATAACCATCTAATGAAAGAAGAGGGAAGTCCAAAAGCTGTTAAGCTGTTAAAGATGAAGCTCCTAACTAACTAAATCAAAAGCTATAGAAAAATATATTTTCAAAGTACAACTTTTGATATATTTCTTCTTATGGTAATTTTTGAAAATTCCTAAGTTAACAAGATATTGTCCCCTATATTGTGATAGCTAAGGGGTAAATAATTGTCAAAACAATTGAAGAAGGAATGTCTGATAGCTAAGGGGTAAACAATTGTCAAAACTATTGAAGAAATGAATGTCTGATAGCTAAGGGGTAAACAATTGTCAAAACTATTGAAGAAATGAACTAATCCATATACATACATATTGACTTGCATATTAACTTATCGCTAGATTATGTAGACTTTTTGAGTGAAGATAAGCATAGTTGATGTCCTTCATTATAGCACTCATTCATCTATCCTTCTCTTGACTTTCAATGATAAAGATATCCTCTATGTTTCAATCAGTCAATTCTTTAATATGTACCAACTTTAAATCAATATTGGTCACCATTAATTCTGACATGTTCATTTTATATGATTGTTTTAATATATCCTACTTTCTAAACTGTGAACAATTTTTAATAGTTCCATCACTTATAAACAAGTAACCAAGTACATGTAAACTCTTTGTCACTACAGAATTTTCACCAAGACAAATAACTTTAATATAAGATCAACAGAAAATATAAATAACAAACAACAAATAAGTATTTATAACTAAACAACTCAAGTTTCTCAACATGGTCACAAACCATAGGCTCATAAATGTTCAATGTTGGACTGCTTTGTTTGTGTGTTAATATCATAAAGATTTATGTTTTTCACATTGCAACTTATAGCATAGAATAAAAGTTGGGTCTTGTATGGGATAGATTTGTAATCTTACTGGCTAAGACCTTATTGATTATTGCTTGGTTGTAGGAACTCATTTATTGGCAGTATTTCTATTTTGAAGGAGATTGAAGAGAAGCTTTATCAAGCATTCAAATGACATTAATTTCCTTTTATTGCTGACAATGTCAACAATGATTTTCCACACATTTTAATCGAATTTGTATCAATTTATATATTTTGCATTCTAGCTCCGTCATCATCTTCCTTCACGTACTTCAGGAAGATCCTTCCGCGTGTCGGTTGAGGTAAGTGACTTTGTTATTTACAAGGTTTTTTGTGTACATGGTTTAATTTGGGTATTTGTTTGCGGTTTAAACTTCCCATTTGAACTTCTTGCATTTTTAATATAAATGGCTTGCACCAACTGAAACTTGTTTGTGGTATGAACTTTGATTTATCAATGAATTAATAAAGGTTGGGTTTGACTTATATTATAGTTCCAATTATCTTAATTGTGTTAATCCGTTATTTCATTGATGCTCTCTGAAATGATTAGGTTCTCTTTACTTTTTATGTGCGAATTTTTTCACGCATCTTTTTTAATATAATAATAATTTTCTTCTAAACATATTAGATAATTTGTATATGTTACAATAATTTATTAAAATAAGTATTCATATTTTTATGAATGCTTATTATATTTGGCACTAGTACATATTTAATTTAGGTTAAATATCAAAATTCTAACATTAATTCTCATCTAACATATACGATTACAAACAAAAAGAATAGATCTTCAGTTAAAAAATAATTTTGACCTTAATCCATAACCCGTGATGTAGCTCCCGTGAGGCTTATCAGTAAAAAATACCACGAGCTTAGGAGTCACAACGAGAACTTATTTTCTTGATTCACAAGTCTTATCTTTGGTGATTAATTCAATTGGTTAATACTTAGGGGATGCTATGTAAAGTTTAGATGTTTTGTAATCTTTAGCGAACATGAATGATACTAACTATGGAATCACTGTTTTAAATTAACAGTTTTGCAGAAATGAGTAATGTTGATAGATCTTGGATGTATAGACGATTAACACCTAATGGTTTCATTAATCCTGAGTTTGTTGAGGGAGTTGAAGCTTTTATTCATTATGTATGTTCTCAACCTGCATATATGGATGACCCAAAGATCAGATGTTCATGTAAACAGTACAAACACATCCGTTTCCTTCTTATTGATGAAGTTAATGGGCATTTACTGAGAAAAGGTTTTATCCCTAATTATTTTGAGTGGACACAACATGGGGAACCATTGATTTGTAGCACCTTAAGGGGTAATCAAGTACAATTGTCTGTGAACTTAAATAGGTTTGAAGGGAGGATTGGATTTATAACAAATAATGTGGATGGAAATGAAAATCCTTACATGCAAATGGTTTATGATGCAGCCGGTTATATCTTTCAGGAAAATATAGAAAATCTTGAAGAAGAACCAAACCCACATACAAAACAGTTTTTTGACTTACTACAGTCAGCTGACCAAGAATTATGGCCAAATGGTGAGACAATGACTCAATTGTCTTCAATTGCTCGAATATTGAACATAAAGTCTGAAGGGCATATTTCAGACTGTAGTTTTGATAAAATTATTCAATGGTATAATGAATCATTGCCTCCTGATCATACAATGGTTGATAGTTTTTACAATATGAAGAACTTATTAGGGGTCTTGGTTTGCCTGTTGAAAATATTAATTGTTGTAAATTGGGATGTATGCTGTATTGGGGAGATGATGTAGAATTATAAGAGTGCAAATTTTATGGTAAACCTAGATTTAAGCCTAAAAAACGTTCTATGAAACTCTGATGTTACTGCATCCCATATGAAATGGCATAATGAACACGAACAGGAAGATGGAATAATGAGTCATCCATCAGATGCACTATCTTGGAAACATTTCAATGACACCCATTTTGAGTTTGCAGCTGAAAGTCGAAATGTTAGGTTGAGATTATCGACGGATGGATTCTAACCTTTTGGTAAATCCGGCCAGTAATATTCATCATGGCCAATCATAATTACTCCTTATAATTTGCCTCCATGGATGTGTATGAAAGATGCATATATTTTCTTGATAGTAATTGTGCCAGGGCCTACAAATTCAAAGCATAAAATTGATGTATTCTTGTAACCTTGATATCTGAATTGCAACATCTTTGGGAATATGGTGTTGAGACATATGATGTGTCTCTGAAACAAAATTTTGCGTTGAGAGCAACTTTGATGTGGACCATTAGTGATTTTTAGCATATGCCATGTTGTCTAGATGGAGCACAGCAGAAAAATTGGCTTGTCCTTATTGTGGCAATGATTCTGATGTGTTTTATCTTCCAAACGGGGGCAAAACATGTTGGTTTGATAATCACAGAAAATTTCTTCCTCCTGATCATCCATTTAGACGCAATAAACAAAAGTTCATTAAGAATAGGATGGTTAAAGCACCTTCTCCCCCTCACAAAGCTGGTGAAGAGATTTTGCAAGGGGTTGAGGAATTACGCTTGCTGAAAGTTACAAAATTTGAAGCTAGTGAAGTAAATACAAGCATTAGTAAAAACTTTGGATGGAGAAAGCGAAGCATCTTTTGGGATTTGTCATATAATTTGATATGTCATAATCTAGATGTGATGTATATAAAAAAAATTATTTTTGACAATTTGTTCAATACCATAATGAACATTGAAGGGAGGACAAAAGACAATGCAAAATCACGAGTTGATTTGTAATTTTTTTAGAAGGAATGAGTTACATAAAGATCTTCGCATCGGTAAATATCCGAAAACATATTACACTTTGGATAAAAAACAAAAGAAAATTTTGTGTGAATGGTTGAAAAGTCTAAAGTTCCCCGATGGTTATGTTTCAAACTTGGCAAGGTGTGTGGACATGAGGAAGTACAAATTATTTGGGATGAAAAGTCATGATTGTCATGTGTTTATGCAAAGGCTAATTCTAATTGCATTTCAGGAGTTGCTATCGAATAAGGTTTGGGAAGTAATAACATCATCAAGTTGGCTGAAATGGAAAAACTAAAAAGGGAAATTCTAGTAATTTTGTGCAAGTTAGAAGGGATTTTTCCTCCAAGCTTCCTTGACTATATAGAGCAAGCATAGGAGGCAAAACTAGCCGGTCTAGTTCAATATCGATGGATGTATCCGTTTGAGAGGTAATTCAACAAAAATTATTGTAATTGAAGTAATAACATGTTTTAACTACTAAATTGTAATAACCCTATCCGCTAATATAGGTATTTGTATCACTTAAAGAAAAATGTCAAAAACAAGGCTAGAGTTAAAGGTTCGATATGTAATGCTTATTTAGTGAAGAAAGCTAGTACATTTTGTTCACATTATTTTGAGCCGCATGTTCACACAAGAGAAAGAAAAGTTCCTCGTAATGACGATGGGGGAGGAACGAGTGATGCTGATGGTAACTAATTATCCATTTTCACATATCTTGGACGAACATATGGACGTTCAATAAGAAGAATGTTAATAGAGGAAGAAATTGAGGATGCCCATGTTTACATTTTATTGAACTGTCAAGAGGTTCAATCTTTCGTGCAGTAAGTTGAAAATGATTATTTGGGTTTTGAAATTTTGTGTTGTTCATAACTGAAATCCGTAATAATGTTTTTAGATTATATGAGGAGTTATTACGTGAGCTAATGCCGGAAAAAACACAGGATGATATAAATAAAGAAGTTGGAAGACACTTTTCTCGATGCTTCGAGAAATATGTAAGTTTTCACTAACAAATATTCAAATGATTGAATTATAAGATTTAAGTTTTCAAATGACATTATACTCTTTGATATGATAATTTCTTTTATGTAGGCCTTAGAAAATCCAATAGAGAACAAGTTCATATGTGATCTTGCAAAGGGACCTCTGCGAACTGTTAAATCGTATCTGGTGTATTTCATTAATGGATACAAATATCATACAGAATATCATGGTCATAATATGACAACAATAAATAATGGAGTTTGCATATAGGGAGAATTGATGGATTATTATGGTAAAATTATTGCGATACTTGAAATTGAGTACCCTGTATTGCCAATAAAGCGAAGTGTGATATTTAAGTGTGAATGGTTTGATCCGACTCCAAATGTTGGCACAAAAGTGCATTGTCGATACAATCTAGTTGAAATCATCAATCGAAGAAGATTGAGACAATTTGAACCTTTCGTGTTGGCAATGCAAGCAAAACAGGTGTATTATGTCCCTTTTCCCAGCTTACGACGAGATAAGACAGATTAGTTGGTCGTTTTCAAAGTTAAACCTGGAGGTGTTTTTGAATCACATGGAAAAGGAGAACAGAGAATTGAAAGTGAAGCGTTTAAGGAAGATGTTTATGAAATAAATGCATCTGTCACATATGACGATAATGAACCTTTGAACGATCCATCTAACTAATATATTGAAATTTCATCTGGAGAGGATGATGAGGGCCAGAGATCTGAAAAGGAGCCAGAGTTTGATTCTTATTCTTTAGAAAAAGAAGATGATTGTAATTTGCAATTAAGTGATGATAACGATTAATTTGTGTTTGTAATTGAATATTATATTCAACAAATCAATTATTTCCTTTTCAG
>JAOQMQ010000196.1:34673179-34713575 GCA_027563845.1 Erythroxylum subrotundum
AATTATATTTAAACATTAAAATGCATCTCCTATTATGCATGCAAATGCCTTTGTAGCTTAGGTTAGGATAAGATAATGAAATGTCAAATTGACGTTACTTGAAAGTTTAAATTAATACTTAAATGCTACGTATCTTAGGATACAATATTTAACTCTTGAATTTTGTATTAGCTACCTATCTTAGGACACAATATTGTCTCTAGTTTAGTAGGAGAACTCCTAATGCATTCCATCGAACACCTTGAGGGCAATACCATCTCAACCCTATCTACACACAAAACTGCACATTCTTCCCATTATGAACATGCAAAACACTCACACAAGACAAATCAAACCTAAATAAACAAATTAAATGCATTAAATCAGTGTAAAAACAACAAAAATGTGACCTCACCCACGTTGGATTTTCGGATCCACCAGAGGAGAGACGAGAGGGTGTCGTTGTCGCCGGAGAAGACGCACGTCGTGGTCGCCGGAGACGCAGTAGGTGGTCGGACGCCTACGCAGCAGGTGGTCGAATAGTTGATCGCCTGGGGAGAGGAGAGAAAGAGAAGGGAGTCGGGGCGAGGAGAGAGGGGGGAAGCAGGACGACGATTTAATCTAATTTTCCCGACGGACTTAAGCCGTCGGTATAATTTAAAAATCCGTCGTTGAATGTCGGCACCTACCCTAATTTCCAGACGACTTTTTAAAATATACCGACGGAAACTAACCGTCGGTGAACATTTTGTCCACGACCCATTTGCCGACCGAAATTGATATTCCGTTTGTATTTACCGGCGGACTTTTATTCATCGGCATATATCCGTCGCTAGTTTTAACCGCGAAAGTTTCCCACCAACTTTCGCAACGACTTTCTTAACCATCGCAATGCTTTTGTCTTTCACCGACGGATGAAGTCATACCGTCGCCAATTCCATGCGATTAATAATCCGTCGGTAAAATACCGTCGCTAACTAGGATTTTTCTTGTAGTGTTTTAATGATGGATTTATCTTTAAATGGTCCCATCAAAAGCAAATTATATATAAAATGTCATATATTTAAACATGCAATTCAATATGAATATAAAATATATCAAACATATAAAACTAGAGCATGCAAGTTATGCAAACATAATCAAATTATATGCATATGATATCCAGTCTTGTTTGATTCTATTTATTGATATTCATAATTTAAAATAGAATTCCAAGTCTTTAGATAGTTAAATTAGGTAATCCCATAGATTCCTAAATGAGTTGAAATTCTACTCCAAATAGAAATTGAATTTGATTTGAAAACAATTTTCAATTTCAAAATAGAAATAATTTCTTATTATCTTGACTACTTACTAAAATTTAACTGAAAATAAATCTTGACTACTTAATAAAATTTAATTGAAAGTAATCTTCAATAAATTACTCTTTTTACTTATTATGATTTATAAGAACTCTTTTTTTTTCAAAATTTAACAAATAATATATTCTAATCTAATTAGGAAACTATTTCTAATCTAATTGGAAATAACTTTTTTCAATTTAGAAAACTATTTTCAAATATTAACGAAAACTACTTTCAAAATTAAATGAAATATTTTAAATTTAATAAAGAAACACCTTTCATTATTTATTTAAAGATTAGTTTGTTAATTAATTAGATTATCATTCCCTTTAGAATTTTTTTTAAATTTTAAATAAATCTCAATTTTCTTAATTAATAAATAAAAATAAAATTTTAAATTTAATCAAGAAAATATATTTTCTAATAAATAAGAATTAAAAATTATAAGAATAAATAAAAATAAAATATTTTACTGAAATAAAAAGAATACACCAATTTCTATTAATGTATAATAAACTAATAATAAATCAAATCTAATAACTCAAGCTAAATCTAAATCTAACATAAAACTTAAAATGATAATAAAAATTAAAATTATTTTTCTGATGGAGATTATGTCTCATCATCATCAAAAGTTTCAAATTCTCCAATGCTATCTAAAAATTCATAAGTCACGCTTTCATTTAAAGTATTTGTATCAACTTCTTCTATTACATTCAAATAAATTTCAAATTAGTAATGTATGAAATTGTTCTCTATTATAAATTTGTAACACATTATACTTTTAATGTTATAAATGATTAAAATAAGATATCAATTGATCATCAGTAAATGTTCTTAATTCATTCATTGTAACAAATGCATTTTCTTTATAAATCATCTTTTCAAATTCATTATAATCAAGATCAGACGATAGTTCTTCTTCTTCAATCCAAAAAATTAATATGGTCAATACAATCAATATTAACTGGATCATACGTTCTCTTCTTACCAAGTGCTTTGAATATATAATAGGGAAATTATAAAATCAATAATAAAAATAAAATTAATGAAAAATAAAAAATCAATAAAATACATGTTCTTCTTACTCATGTTATAAGTAACGTAAACAAGGTCATTGAGTCTTTGATGTTTCAAACGAGTTCATTTCTTTATATGAATACATTCAAATATGCTCCAATTATGTTTACAACTTGATGTAGAAGTTGTTTGATCGAGTAATCTAATAGTAATTTTTCTCAGTATCGGACCACTATTACGGAATAAGGAATAATCTCCTCCACTCCTTTGTATTTTAAATTAATAGTTATGAGAAATAAAAATGTATATTATTAATAACAAATGATGAATTAAAAGTATGAAAACTTACCAGACTACATTTTTTATCATAAGTTCTCTTTTTGTAGATAATCTAGCAAAACTCCGCAAGCCTTCACGATACAATTTAGTTTCATTTGTCAGCTTTAATTGCTCTTCAATAGAAAAAATACCTTTACATTTAATCACATCAAAGAGACTGTTCATAATATCATTTATACATGCTTCTCTACTATATAAGCGATAAGGACTGAGAAAATAAGCTGCTAAGTGGATCCTTTGACTAAGATGCTTATCTCATTATCAATCAAGAATATCTATATAAGGCTTGTACAATTTCTCCTTCCTTTTAAAAAGACTCGTAATTTTTAGCAAGCTCTATACATACCATCATATATATACCCCAAAGATGACTTCTTATCTGAGTTAAGAATCTTTAATAACCTTATAAGTAGAGCCACGATCTTCACAATGATCAAGCAGGCATCCCAAAGTTTATTATCTAGAAAAATAATAAAAAAAATCTTTTCCTTTTACACCCTTTGATAACTTATGACTTGAAAAATGCTTACTTGTCACTAAATTTTGAAGTAGTTGCTTATATTTATTAGGACTTTTCAAAGTAATAAATGTAATTGCAAACCTACTAGTAGGATGACGCACAGTATGTTTCCAATCTTCTTGGTTCCTTGACCAAGACAAAAATATAATATGAATATACATAAAAACTATGATCTTAAACGCAAGTGAAGCAATGCTAGAAATATGAGCCATATTACCAATATCTTTTAAAAAGAGATTTATACAATGAGCAGTGTATATAAACCAATAAATATGCTTATACTTTGATTATAACAAGTATCCATCTCATACATAATTAGTTCTATTATCTATAATAAAATGCATAACATTTTTTATCCAACCCACCCAACAAGCATTGATAGACTAGATAAAGTATAAGCACTTTTTACCATATCAAAAAGCATTGACAGATTTGATAAAATTTGTTTCAATATTACAATAAAGCAAGAAACTAATAATGGTTCTTTATCTTTGATCAGTCCACCCATTTGTCATAATAGTGTATCATATTAATTCTCAACTAGACTTATATGTATCCACAACCAATTGACATTCTTTTTCTAAATCTTAAAGCAAAGGAACATGAATCTCATAATGAGTAGGTAACTTAAATCTTAGACTTATCATTGTTGTAGCATTTATTGCTTCTTAAAAAATAAGGTAAATTTAAAGCATTTAAAGGAATATGTGAATGATAGAACCATCTAGCCTATGCTTGTTTATATCACAAAACAATGTCGTTATCAACCAAAACATTTTTTAAACTAGGTTGAGAACCGAGAGTAGTTCTTGGAGAAAAATAAGAATTTATGTCAATAGTAGCTTTCTTTTCTCCTTTATCTAATACTTGTTAAGCTTCATCATCTCCAAAACCAAACATTTATTATTAGTCTCTTTATTTTTCTTTTTTCTTATTGCTTCAAATAATTTTCAATCCTCTCACGCATATCAAATGGTACTTAAAAAAAAGCAATATTACCATTAACACCAGCAAGATGTTTTTTCATTTTGTAGATTTCTCGCCTTTTAAATATTCTATTGCAAAATATACAATTATATTGGATATTCTTATAAGATGTTTGAGAAGAATAAAGATAATTCCATACAAGAGCATACTTACCACGAATAGAGGATGCTCAGTTCATCGAATCTTTTTATGATGATTCCATATTATTGATTGCAATTTTAACCTAAAAATAGAAAACGAAATAAATTTGTTAACTTTGCACATGAGCATAAAATCTGAACATTCTAAAAGAGCACTAGACGTTGAAAATACTTGTCCCACTAAATACATTGAATTTGGCAAACTAGTGAAATCAATGACATTTATGTTTAAAATATGGTAATAGGAAGGTTTAGAAAGAACAAAGACATACAAATGAATGAAAAACTTTTACTTACTATATTTTTTTAAAACAATTGAAAAGAAAAATGGATGCTTTGGTTTCCAATTAACAAACTTGATAAATATCTCTCATTACCAAATTTGACATGGTTAAAAAGATATGATAGAACTATTTTAGGAAATCAAGATATTAATTTGAACATACTTGAAAAAGTGATCACTTGTTGTAACGTGTAACTAAAGTCGAGCCCCTATCTTTAGGTTGAAAAAAAAGAAGTCAATGACAATTAAATCAAACTTTAGCTTCTCATTCAATTTAATGCGCCTTCCATACTTGAAAACTTCTATAAAGGTATAAGCCTCGAGAATGGTACTTGGGCTTTATGTATGAGATTAAATGAAAATAACAAACTTGGGAATGTGATGTTGTACGAATTAGGGATATTGGCAAAGTTACAGTCCTTTATAAAGTCTCATATTCTCTTTTTTATTACACTTTTTCAGGCTTTTGGATTGTAAATTCAAGAAACAACTTTCAAGTAAAGAAAGGATTGTAAATTACTTTTTCTTGGAGGTAGAAATGATCCTAGTTACTTTTTGTTCAAATGACTTGTTGGATATTTTATTACAAGAATTCTCCTACAAGTGATGGGGTCATGATGAGCCTGGTAAGTGTTAAGTGGTGATGGTTTTGTCATCTTTTTACACTCAAAGGTAAAAACTTTTTACTTTTAGTCACAGAAAATTATCCCATCCAATCATATTTGCAAGAAGAAGCTTAAGCCTAAACCAAAGAATTTGGAAATTGGAATGTCTAAAGCAAGTTCAAGTCCTACATTTATTCACTTGTGAGCAAAAAAATCTGCACCACAAATCAAGAAATTGAAGGAGTCACATAATTAAAGAACATTTAAAGACTTAACGGTCACAAAAAAGTTCAATATCAGAGGATTGGAAGGGAAAATTGTAAAATTTTGTTTTGTTATTTTATATGAAATTTTAATGATAAAACAAGGTTATAGACTACATAATTAATAAAAAAATCTCCCAAGTAATTACATGCATAACAATCCTATGTGGTAAACATGAAACAACATCATCCCTTCAATTGATGAACATAGAGAAGTTAGTCATGCTTCGAACCTCTATTATTTAGGCATCATAATAAATATTTTCAAATTAAAGCCAGCATCTGTCAAATTCATCTAAAGATATTGCAACACCTTATAAAAATATTCTCAAGTTTATCATGAAGTTTTGGATAACAACAAAATAAGAACAAAGTGAAACTATTATTCCATTTAAATAGTATGAAGATATGGATTCTTCAATTGTAAGTACTGCCTGACATAAAGCAACTTTAGATAACAGAAATTAAAACAGATTAAAATAGAATAGGAGAACAAAAATCATCCACTGGCAAAGGATCCTCACTCCTCAATCCTCATAAGCATGTTGCTAACAATTATACTATATATACAACAAAGCTCGGAATGTTTGGTACATTGAATGTATAAGGCGTAAATTAACAGATAAAGAGTGAATTAATAGACACAGAGTGAAGTTAACACCATAATATGTCATTCTTTCTTTTTTTCTTTAATGGGATGAATAAGGGCAAATTGAAAGGATCCAAACTTAATCTTGACCTCCTATAATCAAATAGACTAAATGTAATATAATCCTAAAAGAGAGAACAATCAATCCTGCAACCCGCAATTCTTCTCCATCAAACCCATTGTCTTTTACCAAAAAACTTAATCAAAACCCAATAAACTCAACATCTTTAAAATAGATTCATAAAAAAGAAAAGAATAAGTCACAAATGTTATAATAATGAACCAAAGCAAGATGAAAATAAAAAGAAAGAAGATGAAAGTCTAACCCCTAAACCTTACATCTTGTCTTTGTTAGTATGGAATTTGTCTTCAATCACCACAACCAACAAAAGAAACAACAATAAGCAAAGCTTAGTTTGTGATTCTGCACAGGGAATCAAAACAGTATATAGACCAAAACACAAAACAAATGAGGTTCAAATAGAATAGAATATGAAAAAGAAAATTAAAAAAGATAGGAGACTGTTAATGGACATTTTATATTGATTTTAGATACATAATTTGCTTTACTCTTGTCCATTTTTTGGAGTTTTAGTAGATTGTGAGAAGCAAAAAATCAATCATGACCTTAAAAAGATGTTACGTATAACAACTAAAGCGTCTTGAACAATATGGATGGTTTTGAGTGCCACTCTTCTCATCTTCTAACTATCACTGAGTTGCAACTTCTCTATTTTGTTAAGTGCCAGGCATGTTGGCTATTGATTGTACAATATTCACCCTTATATTAGTAGTGGAAAAAGTCATTATAGGAAATTTGTTTCCACTGTCATCTTTGGTTTAGATTTTTAGATTATGAATTGTACATTAAGTTCTTCTCACAGATACGGACTCTAGGCATGCTAAGGTTGAGAATCCAGTCCTTACTCGGTTCATTTAACACATATTTGGTACCTTCGGATAAGAAACAAAAGAAAGGATTCTCATTTTCAAAGAAATTTGTCGAGGTTACGGCAAACAAGAGAAACGGAGCTGCGAAATTTGCTTAGTTATGGAATGAAGTGATATGTAGTTTCCGAGAAGAGGATCTTATTAGTGATAGGGAGATGGATCTGTTGCTCGTTCCATACATATTAGATCCTGGTCTCAAGTTAATCCAGTGGCCACCATTTTTTCTTGCCAGCAAGGCACATAATGGATTTGGAATGTTCAAAAGAATAAAGTAAGAAAAGCTCTAGAAAATGTTAACGTGTTTGCATGCAAGAATATGATTTGATGGACAAGCTGGCCAGGACAAAACGACAACGTAAAGAATGTACGTGAGCTTTTAAGAAGAGTGAACAGTACTAGTGGACCAAGAAATAAATGGGTTTATTTGTCACATCAGAAGAACAAGAGAAGCAGCAATATGGCAACATCATAAGGAAACGACAGTAGCGTGTTTGTGGAAATGCAAAGCACACAGACGTTTCACACAAAAGGAGACCTGAATGGACATTAAATAGAGAGAAAACAAAAGAATATAGGTGGCAGTGAAAAGAAGAGAGTAGCTGGCGGTCGTGAATGTGCGTGAAAGGTGGACCAAAAACTCTCAAAAAGCATTTAATACATAGAAACAAAAGGCAGCTGGCGGTAGAGAGAGTTGGAGAAAAACGTGATTATGTGTACGTGAAGTTAGGCGTGAATGAGGGAGCTGATGGACATTCAATACGAAGAACAAAATAAGGAGCTGGCGGTAAAAAGAGAGGAAACAAAGCAGCTGGCGGTGGAGAGATTAGTGTGCATGAATAAAGTGTTTATCAAATCAAGACATAGGATAGAGGAGAAACAAAGCAGCTAGGGGTGGTGGAGAGAGAGCAACGCTGCAGCCCCCACTCAACATATACTCTCTACTCACACACGAAGCAGCTGGTGGCTAAAAAGACATTGAAGCAGCTGGTGGCAAGAGAACGTTGAAGAACCTGGTGGCAAGAGGATGTTGAAGCAGCTAGTGGCACAACCAAACAGCCTCTACTCCATTCACCAACGCAAGACGTGGCCTCCATTTATTTCCAAGCACGCAGCAATCCCCACTTCGACACATCCTCCACTCACGGACATAAAAGCAAGCAACCTCCAACAACACTCACTCCACTCCATTCACACAAGTGAGAAAAGAAGACAGTGAACTGAACGTTGACTAAAAATGTTTTTCAATCCCAATAGCCACGGTTTTACTAGGATTAAATTTGTTTTTATTCCTTATTTGTCTTAATTTTTGTGGATTTAACCAATGCAATTATATATTATGATAGTTCTAATTTAGCTTGATCACCTAGATTAAGGCCTTAGATGATTGAATGTTATAACCAATGAGATTTAATTTATCGAAAAATTAATCAAGTAACATACTTGAGACTAAAGTGTAGACCAACCTTAGGATCTTATATGAGGATACCTAGGATTAACGAACTTAATTTTATGCTTCTTATCTTGAATGCCTTTTATTTCAAATTATCTATGAACCAAGTAGGTAACTCGAATTTAGAAGAGAACGGAATTCCTATGAGCATTAGGTTCGATTTGCTTAAGTGAAGCAATTCCTAAATCAATCCACCGTTATAAGTTTTAGTGTCTAATCTAATTGAAATCCGATACCTTAACCAATTTCTATCATTTGATTAAATCTAGTCGTTTTTATAACTAATTTCTGTCATTTGATTAAATCTAGTCGTTTTTAATTCATACTTTGCATCTTGCATATTTCCTTGGTTCGTTTATTTTATTTTATTTTCAAATCAATCAATTCTTGATCGTCTGAATAATTTTGAATCATTTAATTTAACTGTCTTGCGTGTTGAAATCCCTTGAGTACGATATCTGGTTTTTACCATTTTATATTACTTGTCGACGGGATACACTTGCCTCTAACTGGTCTAAATAGAATTTAATTTATATTGTTTTGTTTAGACCGCAATAGAGACTAGTAGAAAAGATTGAATAAAAGTACCAAAATGTTACCAAACAAGATGAAGTTTTACTAAAGATGTAGACTGAGATTTGTTGTGAAAAGTCTGAGAGAAAATGGGGGATGAAGTTTAATTCAATATGGGTCTGAGAGAAAATGGGGGATGAAGTTTAATTCAATATGGAAACCGAAAAGTCAAAAAGACAAAAGAAAAAGATACTTACGATTTTGAAGTATTTACAGTTTAACAAAAATTGGTCAATTTGTTACTTAACTAGTTGATTTTATTTATAGCAATTATAAACATAATCCAAACAAGCAACTAATCAATTTATAATTATTTTGGTCGAGCTACTCGATTCTATTCAATTTTACTCATTGATTTCAATTGTTCTTCTTAAAACTTTGGACTTTTGTGAGTCCTAAGTTCCTTTGAAGTCTTTTACATATGAAACAACGATTTAGTAACTCTATTTTTCTTCTTCTTTATTCTAATTTCCATGAATAAAATAATTAGTAAAAATGGTATTATAAATCTTATTATTATTAGCAAGGTAGCTTATTGATCATGGTATACCAATAACCTTTTTCTCTAATACATGTAGATCATGTTATCCATGTTCAAGCACATAAAATGATACAAATTAATAATAATCAATCATGGTATTCATGTTCTGACTTTTCGGAAACACACATGAACATCTCACCATCTTAAGAAAGGAATCAATAATACTAACATTTGATTTCCAGATTTGTAATTATGGCAGTAGTAAATGTTCATAAATAAAAGACTTAATTATTTTGTTTTAAATATCTTGAATTAAGAAGGAAGTATTAAATATATTTCAGTATTTATTATGTAACATTATAGTACAAATTTGTAAGGCATTGTATTTGAACTCCAAATTTTAAAATAATATATTATTTTTATTTGTATAGTCTTTTCATATGTAAATTGACTTTTAAATTTTAAATAGCATAATTATTACATTTCATGATCTTATCAAATTAGAGTCAACTTGAGAAATAATGTCAATCTAGAAATAAATAAAGGTAAGTTGTGAGACTACGAAACGTCAATACCTTTAATTTCACAGAACCAGCGCAATTAGAAACTCTGCAAATTCAATTCACAAGTTCTACCGAATGCAAGTTTGGGACCATATGTGAATGTAGGTAATGATTATGCTAAACGAAAACCTACCAAATGGTTCCCTGCATTTACCTTATATATCACTATCGTAATGATGATAGACTTTGATGAGCGTGTCCTTTGGAGTTTGGACTGAAACTCTTAGTGAAACAAAAAACAAAAAAAAAAAGGCAGACATGTAGATGTAGTGTAACGCAAGACGAGGAGAACATGTTTGTTTGAGAAGATTGAAGCAGAGGAGTGAGGACCCATAGAGTATCGTGGTAAAAACTGAGAATTACATTACCACTTTTTGTAGTGGCTTGTACTGGAAAACTTGTGCCTTCTGTCCCCTCAATATCTTAACTCATGTATGTTTTTTTCTCTCTTAATTATCGAATGGTTAGATGTTAGCTAGCAAGAATAGGTTGGCACAGATTGAATGTAACAGGTGAATTAAAACCTTTTGTAGTGTCTTGGAGTTGCAGTAACTACTGGCAACATGTCTCCTATGGTACAAGGTTAAACCTTTTGCTGCTCGGGGGAAAGAAATGTATATTGTCCAGTGCAGCTTCCGACAAAATTATAAAGGTCGCTTTCTGGCCTGTGACTACGTGTAGATTATTCACAGGAATAGAAGGGTAAAACATGTGAAGCTTTCTCAAAAGTTACTCATGCATGGGTCCTAATTTATTACAAATCTACTTCTCTATATGTGTCTGGACTCTAGGGTTCTTGTACGATAGTAGGTCTCTTTCAACCCTAGTATTTCGTGTAAACGTGATTATGAATAATGTGAAAGTAATAACTATTTAATTGTAAAACGTTTTGATCCATGATGATTATAGAAAAAAAAAGAAGAAATAAATGCTTTTGAAAGGAATTAAATGAAGAAGGAGAGAGTATTTTAATAAAAACACATTTTTATTATAACAACACTTTACTTATAATTTCAGCCTACCATATATATATATAATACGGCAAGATTATATATATAATATAAAGCAGTAACTAAATAATTATATCTAAAATCTTGATACTCCAAATCTCTTATTATATACATATATTAACCCATAATTAAATACACTTATCTCTTAAATTTTTTTAAAATATAATTCATAATTATATTATTCATGTACTCAATTTAGCTCTAGCATATTTATCTTGATTTTAATATTTAAATTTATCATTTTCAACCTTCCAATCTTTGACTAATTCATATATTTGATTCTACAGGGTTTTGATCCAGTCTTGGCCTAATTGTTGGTACCATGAGCTTTCCATCAGCAAGATACTTCTTTACGTAGACTTACTATGTGGACCAAGAAGCTAGTTGCAGGAAGAAAATGCATCTAAGAAAAGGACCAATCTTAAGCCATAGTTAGGGCTGCGTTTCTTTCTGCAGGAACTTAACTTGCTAGTTTGGAACTTTTTCGTGCGTGGGTTCATGTTCTCTGCAACTTATAGTACTCTTTCCAGTGCTTTTAATTTGGTTGATACCTGTCGTATCAAACACTGTTTCCTTTTTTGGATGGTAAAAAGACCAGAATGCATATGATTATTTGCGTATGAGAAAATTCTTAAGCTTCCCCGCAGATTTGAAGCTGCATATCCATCCATCTTGTGTGATTTTAGCTACATGAATGAATAACGGATACTTCAACTTTAGGAAATGATGATTTGAATTTGCGGCCAGTTATTCAGTCGCCATCTTATACAAATTCGGAAAAGTGAAAGCTCAGTTCTTAAACCCTATTCTCCAATAACATATGATGGATAAATTTCCTAATTTTCAAGTAATTTTCTTATTTTATCAATAAAATCTAACAAGTTAGCCTTGTTTTAATGGAAAATGGGTATTATTAAAATATTATATAATTTCTGCTTATGGTTTATCAAATTAAAGCTTCTTCAAGTTCATTAGATTTTACTTAAACATTTAAAATATTGAATTAAAATATCCTCCATTTAAAAATAATATTTTTATTTTTATCAATCTAAATACGAAATTTGAAGTTAAAACATAAATTAAGGACTTTTTTACATTTTCATTTTAAAATTTTAAACCGATATTTTACAACTACAAATTCGTAATTATAAATTTCCAAACATTTCATAATTAGCTAACAGTAAATGGATTATACCGTATTGCTATACGTTGTATTTTTTCCTCATTACAACATGGCTGCAAAACATTCAACAAACAACAAAATAACAAAACTCATTTTGAGTCTTATCCGACGCATTTACAGAAGTAGTCAAACATTTTATTATACGACAACATACGACAACATGTGTATAAGTATACAGAAAGGCAAGAGCGGCCATGTGCCTCTTATCATTGATTTGTTATTTTTAGAACAGATAATGATAATGGGCGTAGAAAGAGAGCCATTTATCTAACTATGAGTATATATAATCATGATTAGATTGGACCTTTGACGCATAAATTACAAATTCTATTTTGACCTGACGTTGGTAACAATTTTCTCGAGGAATCATGGAGTATTGGACTGCACTAACTACATGCATTACATCTCATTAATTCAATACTTTTTCTTCCTTAATTCATCCATACATACAGTTGCCAAGTGAAGACAGCAATTGCGTCTGCATCAATTACACCATACGTCATAATTATAGTGTTGTCTATTTAATATTAGGATAGAAGAACTTTTTGAAATATTAAATTATAAGAAAATTTCAATTAAAATACCAGAGGAGTGGATGACTTTATTCTTTAATATTAGTATGAAAAACATTATTAAACTATATTCCCATGAAACATGCACAGCATGATTGGAGCTAATGACTGGATTGGCTATTTCAGGAGTCCAATGAACGCTTGATCAAGCCTTGAGACCAAATGTATCATCATGGGATGAGACTAGGTTAATCTCTCCTTGGAATTTAACTTAAGAAGATCCGACAATGTCTCCTAGCTGAAGGTTGACGTTAGGATATTGCTAATATGCAATGTCAAACACTACTAATGACTTGGGTTTATTATTAAGAAACTATTTAATTTGTTATACACTAGTGGAGAAAGATCTTTTTCTTTTCCTTTAATTCTATCCTCCTACTATCGACCAAATACTTGATAGGTATGTTTTTCGACTTTCATGATTTGACTAATTAGACAAAACTGCTAACTAATAAGTTTATAGAAAAATTAAAAGTTAAAATTATGAGTTCACCTTGATATTTTTTAATAAAATTGAAATAAAATTTTAACATTTATAAATTTAGATTTTAATATCAATATATATTCACAAAAAATTTTATAAACAATATGCATTAATAATCTCAAAGTTAATATATGATATTCGTACAGAAAAATTAAAAATATTAATATTGAATTTTTTAAGAATTTATTTAGGTTTTTATAAAATTTTTGAGAAATAATTCATATATTATTTCATAAAATAGTAACATGACAAAAATCAGCGACGAATCCAGAATTTTAGTCTTGGAGTTAAGGAACTTAAAAATTAGACTAAAAATTTAATTTTTATAAATTTACTATATATATATTCTGAAATTTTTTTTAGTTTTTGTAAGAAATATAGCCCTTGCTAGCCCCTAGATCCATCCCTAACAAAAATGACAGTGATAATGCTCATATAATGTGGCAAAGCAACGGTCCCGTCACGACGAAGAGAAGATAGACTGGACCCCTGGCTAATTGTCTTACGCACATGGACTCCTATAATGGAGACAAACCGTGACTCTTGATGATTCAACTAAATTAATTAATTGTTATGAAAAGTTATGTCATCCGTTCAGATGTACCTTTCTTAATATAACCATTCGATGCTAGGACTTGAGAGTGCAAACCTTTTCCTGTGCTTGCCACTTGTTTATCTATATTGTTGGGTTTATGCCAAGAGTGAAATTTTATATTTAACAATCTCATGGTTTCAGACATTTTGAGTTTTTATATGTTCTTTTTTTTTTTTTCTAAATTTTCGTGTTTTGTATGATTCAAAATTCAATTTTTTGATGTTTTATTACTATCTTATCATTTGGGTATTAATGCTTTTCTAAAGATAAAGAGATGATATATTTCGTTATATTTTAGTTTTAAAATAATTTTAAAAATCGAGTTATATTTTATTTTTTAATTTACATATTTATTGTAATTTTATTTATATAATGATTTAACGTGTCAGTTTTACTTATTTACTCTTTAATCTGTATCATTCTTTTATTGTTATATCTACATGTAAGTCTATTAAAAATAGCTTTTCTATTACGTAGAGATAAAGGTTGCGTACTATCAGACCTCTCTAGACTCTGTTTTATTGTGAAAATTCGGACTGAATATGATGATGATAATAATAATGATGATAATAATTTGCTAGTTATTCATTTTCTGTTTTAACTTGCAGATGTCCCACTAGTTGACAGACACTATGTGCTCTTCTAGTTATGTTCTATCTTTTTCCATTCATTCATGAAAAGAGACTTTAGCTTTGCAAATTAATGGAAAGCACTAAGCTTACACATACTAAAAAATCTTTTTAGTAGCCGAAGTACTTCTTATCCAAATGCAATTGAAACTCATCCATAAATTTCTTATTAGTTGTTGCGAAGGTGTTTTATTTATTTTTAATTAATTGAATCTAATTCTTTGAGTGATTTATTTGTTAATTCATTCAAATATTTTTTCAATTAAATCATTAATTATTTTGTTAAGTAATTCACTGGAAATTTATCATTAATAATTATTATACGTTTTAAATGATTATTCAATTCATATTAAAAAATAAGAAATGTTCATTCTGTATTTAAAAATAAATTATTTATTAAGGAAAACCTTAATCATATTAGAGTTGTTAATAGATTCTAAAGGTAGTTTAAATTATACAAAAACTTAAAGTAAACGTCAGCCACTCCCGAAGAGAAGCTAGTCGCTGAAAATTTGGCTAACATAAGAAGCAAAGTCGTAAGTTATAATCATTAATTATCTAATTATATGCAAGAATCTTTTCTCCACTCATGTTTTATGTTTGTTTCTCCCACAAGTCAGTGACCATGATGAACCATTTCATTCGATGATGGGCATCGACGACGATCTAATAGTGTTTAGTGACCTGTGAAGCCAAGATGCTTTTATTTAGTTGATCTCCACTTTGGAATGATCTTAGTATGACATTGATATATACCATCGTGGCAACCGCAATGATAAACATATTAATTAAAGGTGTTATTAAGTGTTCCAAACTATATTGAAGTCTATGCTAAATGGTCAGAAATTTTCATGATGAATAAAAAAAAAAGTTAAATTAAGATAATTCAATTATTTTTCTAAGGAATTGGCGTATGTAACTGAAAGTCTAGTTAATTGAAGGACTTCAAGGGTCAAAAGTGCTTCCTCTCAACAAAAATGATTAATATTATTAAATGTCTAACTCCTTGTGAGATCCAAAGATTACATTCCACGTCATGTACATGATCATTCTCCAACACTCAATTGCTTTTACCCTTCTTCTATAAATAGTTGTTCAACTGGATTCTGCCAACAAATTACATTAGAAAGGTCATATTTTCCCTTAAATAATATGCTCTACGACTCCCATGAACAATTCTCTTTGTATTTCTGATATCTCTCCTTCCTCTAGTGGAAGAAGAGATGATGATGCATCTGACGAGAGTAGTTGGACTATGTACTTGGAGGATTTTTTCGCTAACCACGTTCATGATAATCATGATTCTTCCACTTTAAATGATGAAGGTTCTTCTGTAGTCTCTGATGCTGCTTCTTCGGTTGGGAAGAAATCCTTACACAGCGAACCAGTTGTTAGGTCGTTTTCTACTGATCAGAAAAGCTCTAACAGGTTTAGTTTCAAGAAGAGAAGAACCAAAGAAGCTTTCGTTGATGATGCTTTGGAGGATACAGCAAGTTCTCCCGCACATAGCTCCAAGGTCTGACCGTTTCCCTGATTCTCAGTTTCTCACGGTTCCTTTCCCTTTCTTTTAGTAAGCTGATTTTTGAATGCGATGCTAATGTAATGGATATAATTTGCACACAGTAACAAATTATCTTATCTACGTTCAAATTTTGGCTGCTGGGAATAGGTTTATGATCTCAACAACAAAAAGCTGAAAGATTCCATGGGCATCTCCCAAGTAAGCTAAAAAAAGCCATTCATTTAACTTTACTTCCATGGTTTCAGTTCTTCGATTGCCCTTTAGATCAATGTTTCGTGTACCTAACAAGAGTTTGGTTTTGTTGTAATAGAAAGACGATGCTTCATGCAAGGGACAAGAGACGCGTGATTTGGGATTTATTGGCAATGAAAATGACACTACACAACTAAAGAAAAGGGGTCTGTGCTTAGTTCCAGTATCCATGGTAGTGAATTTTCTTGGTTGATTCCGCTTTACTCTTTCAGCTCAGGACCACATTCCCTGTACCAAACATATGTTGCATGAAGACGTGAACATAAACAAGGATGTTGGTTGCATATATAATGAATGCGATTAAGATAAATCTTTGCATGTACTATCTTCAGCAACCTGTGAATTATATATATTTACCGTTCATGTAAAATACCTCGCTTCTTGATCTGGGTTTATCATAGAAAGAAAAATCAAATCTGAAATATCCATGTATCAAGTTTTGAATTTCAGATAATCGAGATATTAACTATTCGACATATTCCTATCTACAATTATGATATTGTAATAATAATTATACGTAGTAACAATTACGTACAATTTTGGTCCACAATTTAAAACACTACCCTAAAGTACTTTGTTGGTTTAATTAATTTGTTGATCAAGCTAATACATGAGATATGTGGCATTTGCAAGATAACGCACATAGTTTTGTTTAGGTCTTCTTGTTTCTAGAGTAAGTGACGTCCAAATTTTGGAAGGGAAAATTGGTATAAATAATGCATTCGTGTCACATACGTGTGGACAAACTAAATCTGTTTTTCCAAATCAATCGTCTCTGACGGTCATTTTTCTTCACCAAGAATGCTTAGAGTCACTTAGTGGGTTGTTCTTTAATTTGACCCACCATCAAACCCCCACATACTGCATAGAATCAAGCTTTCGTGAGCCATAAGCCGCATGTCATTCTCTAAAAGTTTCCAACTTTCGTTAGCTTTAATTGATAATTTCGACACACTATCCTGGTATCTGCTTCTTAATTTCAAAGCTTTCGGTTGAGTATCCGAAAGTTTGGGTTTTATTTTCCTGATGATGGCTTGATATTTTCAACGATAACCTAACAACCCCACTTAATCCTCCAACTCATTAAGTGTGACGATTTAAAAGATGTTTACAAACCAACCAACCATTTAATTCTTTGTTTATTTCTAGCTACCTTCCTCTGCTTTTACAATTGATGTGTCTATTGCTCGGAGTTTGAAGATACCCTTCTCATAAAAATTAAATTATGATAGTTGTTCTTCTATTAAATTCCATTTGGAGAATAAGAACTAAACTTGTTGATTCAAATTCCATCACTCAAAATATTTATTGTAAATATCTGAACCCTATTTTGACATATTTCTTTTTTTGCTCAATAGTAAAGTATAACATAAACTTCGCGTAGTAATTAAACAAAACATATCTCCTGATTATCAATAATTAGTGTGGAAAAGGAAGTTCAATAATCTGTAAAACTTAAAAATCTGCTCAAGTTGTCAATAAAAGAATCGCAAAAAATTACAACTTCTCATATTATAATTTCAAATCAAAGAAATCAAGTTAAGACTTTTTCAAGATATGAGATCTCAAAAATATTTAATTCATTCAAACAAAGAATTACTAATAATAAAAAAAATTGAATACTAAATTATTTCAAATTATTCGAATGCGTCTATGATGCAATTCGAATCTCATACGTTCAAGCATAATAAATTTTGTAAGATTAATAAATCAATAAAAAAAGATGCATCTTGTTCTATTTGTATGTCTTTGGTACCCATCAATGTTATAAATACTATACTAGTGTCAATACTATATATGATTCCAGTATCAGTCAATATTAGATATCGTTTTAGATATTTTTTAAAAATTACAAAATAGTTTCTGAATTTTTTTAAATTACAAAATAATCTCTCAATATATTGTGCTATATAAATTTTAATTTTACATCAACCATATCTCCAAAATCATAATAGTATGAATTTGAAATCTCTATCTCTTTATTTCTATTAATATTATTTTTTCACATATTTCACATATAAATAATAATCATAAGTAATATAAGAAAAAAGATCTTTAATCATCATGCGCGCGCACGTGCCCACATACACAAAGCTTAAAATAATGTAAAGTATTTAAAATGTTATAATTTACATTATATAATAAAGAATAATTACATCAAAATATCATATAATAAGAATAATAAAGTTCCATAACTATATAAGCATTATAACAAAAGTTCATGCAACAAAATATATCCAAATAGAAGTGAAACCAAAGATAAAAATACTTACAGTTAAAAGTTTTACATTTATATTGTGTGTGTGTGTGTGTAAATATATATATAATTTAACATATGTATCAAATACAAGTGAAATCAAAAGAAAAGAAAAGAAATAAAAACCTAAAATTTCATTTAGTCGAATATCTACTCAAATCATACTAACTCCAATTTTTATTTAGTGCAAAATCTTCGTCATTGAGAGAAGTCCAATTAGCATCGTCATTATTCAACTTCATTGTAATAAATGATATGTAAATATTTTCCCATTTAAGATTAGCTTCCAAGTTACTCTCATTTATCAAACTTAGTTTCTTAGAACTCAATTTACTAAAATATTGACATGGTCGAGGCAAATTGGATATGTAAAACTACTTATTCTATTAAGAATCCCAGTAAAAAAAATAAGATTAAATTATTAATAATGTTTTTGAAGCTTTAATTCCTTTCACACCATGTTGCACTCATATATTGATTTAGAATTCGATTTACAAATCATTGTCATTCTAGAACACCATTTAAGGATTAGTCCTAACTCTAAGAAAATAAAAGTAACCGTAAGAAAATAAAAGTAATCTTATAAACAAAATCAAATGACGATTAATTTTCAGCTAGTAACAAAAGTGAAAAAATATATACCTGAATTAAGTTTGCCTCTTTGACGAATTATAATGGACATCCCAAATTCATAAAAAAATTCTTATACATTTCCGTTTGTGAGCTGAGGAGATCTTGTGTCATTTCATGAGCAACATTTATTATAATAGTTAATATCATTCTCCTATTAACTTCAACTTTCTTTGTAAAATTTGGCCTAAAATAAATACTAAGATTAAAAAATGTCCTAGCTGCAAACAACAAACAGTAAAGTTACCCTTTCTATCATTCATTGGTGACTGTAAGATAAGGGGCCTGTTTGGCAATCAGCTGATTGCATTAGCTATTAGCTGATTCTATCAGCTGTTAGCTAATAGCTGATTATACCAGCTGATTGGACCAGCTGATTGCATTAGCTATTTGTCATTTGATGTTTGGTAAAATTAACTGTTTATGTGTAAAATGACTTATGAGGATATGACTTTAAAAAAATTATAAGAGTATGAATATTATATATCTTAGTATTTCATTGAATATTCTTATAGGAATTTAGATTTTAGATATTAAATTCTACAAAATTAAGTTTATAACTCTAATAAAAACATAAAACATATAATAATAATAATAATAATAATAATAATAATAATAATAACAACAACAACAACAACAACAATAACAACGACAACGACAACAAAAATAAAAATAACAACAACAACAACAACAACAATAATAATAATAATAACAACAACAATAATAATAATAATAATAATCATGACGATGATAATGATACATCTAAACATAAAATATAACAATACAAATGAAGTTTTAAAACGCAATTCAAATAGTTTGCATTAATAATTTTAATGGACATCTCTTTAGAAGAAGTATTTGGACAAAAAGCGAGAGATGAAGCTCCAAAGGAATTCAGTGAATAAATCCAATCAAGGTTACCAAAAAATTGGACGAAACAAATATCTTTCAAACATTCATGTTCCTATTTACATCTCCACTCAAAGGCATGAGACTCAAAAGAATGCAGTGAGGAAAACCAAACAAAAAGAATGGTAAGAAAATGTAACACAAATCAATGCCCCATATTCTGAAAGCTTTAGCTCAAGTTCAGGTTCTGAGAACTGGAAGACCCTCAATTTCCATCACCAATAACAACAACTCCAGCTTCCATTGCCCCCTTCTTGTTTCCAGACTCATCCACAACAACTGCTTTAGGTTGAAGATTTGGAGCAGAAGGCTCAAGCACATGAAGGCTTGATGTTAACCATGGATGATTAAGGTAGTCTCCTGCAGTTGGACTCTTCTCAGGTGCAAAATTCAGCAAGGGAACAATGAATTCAATCATATCAATTACATCTTGCTCATTGAAACTGTACTTCTCCATAAGTACTTTATTGAGCGACCAAAATCGCAATTTATGGTATTCCTTAAATCTCCATGTCTGGTGAAGAAGTCTTAGGAATTTCGACTGCCTAATGCAATCTGAAAAGATTATATCATAAGAGTAAAATGTGAGGACAACTGTAGAAAAAATGTCGACAATATGATTCAGAAAATTTGAGTTAAATAGTAAATAGCAGTTGACAATTGGCACAATTAAATTGTCTAAATATAATAATAGGCAAATAAAATTGCAAATGAACTTCTCTTTCTTTCTTCCCGAATTCTAGATTAGCATAGCATATGTTACAGTCTCACCCTCTGTGGAATCACACCAAAGCTCCATCATCAATGCTAGATGGTCCTGTAAATATCAATCAAGAGGGTTAAAGAATGTCAGACAGGAAGTAGCAGAAACCACTTCATGTAGCATAAAAAGATACTGCTAAGAAAAAACAAAGTAGGAAAGTGTCTTGTGTGGCCATACCTCATTCTTACCATACTTCTCACCACTTTGAGGATCAAAAAGTAAATCACCAGTGGCCATCTCAAAGCAAATGCAAGCAAAGGACCATAGATCAGCCGGAGTCGAGTATCTTGATCCAAGAATGACTTCAGGACTCCTATACTGTCTAGTCTGGATATCACTTGTGAATTGTTTGTATGTCCAACAAGCATTTCCATGATCAACTCTATGCATCACAAAGTCAGTTATGCATTATATGTAAGAGAACCTAAAATTATTACAAAAAGTAGAAGCATCACTGAAACATGGAAGTATACTGAATAAGAATTAAATAAGAGTGCCAAGAAAAATGGTCAGAAGAGACCACTTACTTGCTGCAAAAGCCTCAGCTCCGTCAAATGCAAGATAAATATGAAGAGTTCTCCATGACCAACCGAGCCAGCGAAATGGGATTAACAACAGTGCTGAGATCAGAAATAGCACCACATCTCTTAGTCTTACCTTCCATGATTGAAGCTTCCATCTCAACAGTGCCTGCAGTGGTTAGAACTGATCCCTTCCCAGCATTACAATGTGGTAGTTTTCCAATTCATGGACCTATACAGCGTAAAACACTAGCAACTAAATCATAATCAACTTTGTATGAAAAATCCCATGAACTTATCAAGATTTACCCACATCACCATATCCCGAAAGCAAACAAATATCATATTTTTACACAAAAAAGAAAAAGATTGCTTTTTTGTCATCTGCTTATGAACTATGTTTGAATTCAATAGAAAAACCATAAAATGACCCAGAGAGAGATGCCCCTGAAGGAAAAATTTATAATTTAAATATATCACAAGCTCGACAACATCAAGGGGGTGTTTTTGGGCTTGGAGAGCGGCGACACCGATTTGAAGGCACTGACGGAGGGCAGCTTCGCGAGGGAGGCGACGCTTAGGTGGGAGAGAGAGAGGAATATCGCCGATGCCGCCGTGAATTGCTATTGCCTAGCCCATTTGGACGACTTTTTTCTCAGTATCTCCCCTCTCTAGTCTTAGGATAGTTGCAGCGGCTGTTGGAGGTAAGGACAAATTTGGCATTATAGTTTAGGCTAATCAGTTGATTGTCCTAAACGCAGCTTATAAGCAGCTTCTCATTTTTAAGCTAGTTGGGTTGAATCAGCCAACCCAATCAGCCAACAACCAAACAAGTTAAATGGCTTATTGATGAAGTCAAACAGCTGATTTTGGTCAATCAGCTAAAAATTAGCTGATCAGCTATCAACTAAACAATGCCAAGGTGTATACAAAGAAGGCTTAGCTTTCATTTTTCAAATTGGCCTTAATTACTTCCTTTGCTTTTTATGAATCATTAAAAAAAACTCATTATTGTCTTATCATCTCTATTAGTCATACCAAGTACTTTGATTAAAAGCTCATAAACTTATATGATAGATTGACATTGAAATCAAAATTCATAATCTTCAAGTGTAATTCTAGAAACATCCATTCACAACATTAGACCTAACATACTAAGATGCAACTCATTTATCAGTTATGAACATTTGCCTGAGTTACTTCTTCATTAAAACAAAATATTGAAGTGACACGAAATTAGTCATAAATCTTATAATAGTAGGACAACACAAATTCTTACTATCTGTGAAATCTTTTTTCATTAAATTTAAGGCTCATGCACGATTATAGATGAACTAAGTCATTTTTCTTACTTTTTACATAGTTTCATCAATGATAGGAAAGTATCTAACATCTCTTATATTTTTCAACATTAGGTTAATACAATGTGCAACGCAAAGAGTACAATAAAAAGATTTATACTTTTTTTACAACATTTTTCCAGCTGCTTTATAAGCAAAATCATTGTCAATCATGAACTGTACAATATTTTCAGACCCAACTTCATTTACAACTTTATTAAATATCTAAAATAGAGTATTATCATTTCTAATAAGGCTAGATGCATCAATAGACTTCAAAAACATTCTCCCCTTAGCAAAATAGACCAAAAAATTGATAATAAACTCATGTCTTCTATTTGTCCAACTATCACACATGATTGAACATTCATAACTTGCCCAAGTCATTTTTATTTCATCTAAATAACTCTTTATTTCATAAATAGGACTAGTCAGAAGATTACCTCTATATTCATCAATTGAAAGAGCTTTATATGCTAGATTGTAAGAGGCAATAACATTCATTATAAGCTGGAAATAGTAAGATTTAGTAAGATTGAGTAGCATTGAATGATACATTTGTATCATACCACCGTCTAGTCATTGCCATGTCCATATTATAAGTTGTTTCTTTAGATTTAAAGGCACTACGAATTGAAGGTCGAGCTCTAAGAGTTGTTCATATTGCAAAAAAGTTAGACATTTATCTTATTCTCTTCCATGCATCAAATGCAATAGTACCTTCTTATTGAGTGGGAATACCACCTTCAACATCTCCAGTATCATCCTAACCTTCGCAAAAAGAACTTTCTTTACCAATTTCATAGTTTAATCTTTGTCTTATGTCTTTCTTGTGATGATACTCTTCAAGCAAAATTTTGTCATTTCACGTCATTCTAACATTTTTACAAGGCATTACATCACTTGTGATCCCAACTAAATGCTTTTTCTAATATGGTGATTTCCCTACCTTTCAAATGTTTGTTATAATACAAAATAATGGTATAATTCTTCATTATAAGAATCGATCTACCATAAGACCAAGTGGGATCATCGAATCTTTTTGAAGCGACATAATTTTCAAAAGTACTTAAACTTCCCTCCATTTATCTGTAAAAACAAATGCAATAATACCTTCTTATTGAATGGGAATACCACCTTCAACATCTCCAGTATCATCCTAACCTTCGCAAAAAGAAA
This sequence comes from Erythroxylum subrotundum, assembly GCA_027563845.1. Classification (NCBI taxonomy): domain Eukaryota; kingdom Viridiplantae; phylum Streptophyta; class Magnoliopsida; order Malpighiales; family Erythroxylaceae; genus Erythroxylum; species Erythroxylum subrotundum. The sequence continues at coordinate 34,697,172 of JAOQMQ010000196.1, forward strand.
TTTCTTTACCAATTTCATAGTTCAATCTTTGTCTTATGTCTTTCTTGTGATGATACTCTTCAAGCAAAATTTTGTCATTTCACGTCATTCTAACATTTTTACAAGGCTTTACATCAATTGTGATCCCAACTAAATGCTTTTTCTAATATGGTGATTTTCCTACCTTTCAAATGTTTGTTATAATACAAAATAATGGTATAATTCTTCATTATAAGAACCGACCTACCATAAGCCCAAGTGGGATCATCGAATCTTTTTGAAGTGACATAATTTTCAAAAGTATTTAAACTTCCCTCCATTTATCTGTAATTTAATTTATCTCAAAATTAAATTAATAATTTCATATTAAAATAATGTTGTGTAAAATAATAGGAACAAATAGAGTAACAACAACTTCTCACCAATCATATGATATAGACATGCAAGTGAGTTTTATAAACTTATATAAATGGTTCCTGAATAAAATTTAAGGCTTAAGCATATTTTATCTAAGAAATTATAATATTTCTTAACCCAAACATCATAGAGGTATATATATTAATCCTGATGTTTCTTAACCCAAACATAAAAAAATCCATTAATTTCTAAACTTTCACAACTATTACCCATTTTATGTGATTAGATAATTCAACCATAAAATCACAACTATAACTTATTTTTTGTGATTATATAATTCAACCATAAAGTTATAACTATAACCCATTTTTTGTGATTATATAATTTAACTATAAAGTCACAATTATAACCCACTTTTTGTGATGACATAATTCAAACATAAAACTCACAATGTAACCTATTTTGTTTGATTACACAATTCAACCATAAAGTTACAACTATAACCCAATCTATTTTATTACAGTTCAACTATAAACTCATAATTATAACTTATTTTGTATGATTACATAATTTAACCATAAACTTATAACTATAACCCATTTTGGGTGATTCTATAATTCAATTATAAACTCACAACTATAACTCATTTTATATGATTACATAATTTAACCATAAACATAACTATAACTCATTTTGCGTGATTATATAATTTAACCATTAACTTACAACTCATTTTATATAATGATATAATTCAACTATAAACTATTGTAAGATTACATAATTCAATTTAAAATTTTATATAACCCATGTAGTAACAACAACTTTGTGACAATATATAATCCAATTTGTGCACAAAATAAACAATCCAAAACATTCAAATAACCAACCCTTGTAATCATTATTTTGCCATTCTTTACTATGTTTCAGTCACTAATTTTAATCTTTCATTCACTAATTCTTCACTGTGACTTTTCATTCTCTATCGATCTATTTGTGGATATATTTTATTCACTAATTTTAATCAACATTGTTGACGAGACAATAATACAGACAACATAATATTTTTTTAAATGAGACAACATAATATTTCATTCAATATTACTCAAATTCCAAAAACACAGATAATACAAAATGTCATTCAACATGATTATTTCATTCAACGCAGATAACACATAACACATGGTTGGCAAGCCCTGATCCACTTAACTGTAATGGCGAAGGATGACGACAGAAGACAAAGGTAGAGGATAACAACAAGTTGTATGGGTTGTACAGATGGCATTGTGGGCTACAACGAGCTATGAGTGCGACGACTATAACTGCAACGACAGAAGGAGATGAGTGGTGATTGGACGTGCTGGTGAGAGACAGTGAGAGCTGACCAAAGAGAGGCGGTCGAATTGGGAAGGAGATATGAGGGATTAGGGTTAACAATTTTTCTTTTCTGCAATTTAATCCTCCATTTTTAAAAAAGGTAGATTTGACTAGTACTTATTACTCAACCTGTATCCTAAATAAATACCAGCCAATTTGAAATGGTCAATATCAAAAGCCAATATGAAATTGATTGTTTCAATATTGTTTATAGGGATGATAATAGGTCGTGCTCTGGTCTGTTGGGCCCAAATCCAAGCTCAACCCAAAGCCTGATTGGCTCCAAGGCTCCTAGCTGACCTAGTTTTTTTCTTAAATTTGAGCTTAATTACAAGCCCAATCAAAATGGGTTGTGTCCATATTTTATTACCATCTGTAACTGTTTTTGGATAATAACTTGTACGATACTAAACTCTAAAAATTACAATTGCTATACAAAACAGTCTTATAAAAAGTCATTTCAGTTATTAACAAACACATTTCCATTTATATATGAAAATTTTCCAAAGGATGTAGTAGTTTTGCAAAATCTAACATAATCAAAAACAGAAAATTAAACACACAAACGCAAATTAAAAAATCAACATTGAAATTTGTTAACGCAATTCGACACAGCTTGCTTATGTCTGTGGAGCCCTCACCTAGCTTAAAAATTTTCACTAACGACAATAATTTTATACAAGGCTTTACTGAGCCGACATCACTGAACCCTTGACATTATCTCTCATTCTTATAACCCGTGAAAGTATTTCACATCTGATAACACGACTGACTCATGCTAACCTCAACAGAGGATTTTCTTAACAATTTTTTTTTAACAAAAGACAATAAACAAACATCTCAGGTGATTAAATAAACAAGGAACAAAAACGAATACACTTGAGATAGAAACAACTTTATGATGAATTTAACTCCTTCAAAGACATATCTGAAAGTTATTTGTCAAGATTACTTCAGTAGTCAGATCAGAAAAAATAAATCAGCAAAAGGAATTCACGGTTGCACTAAGAAAACATCAACCACGACTAACTAAGGAGAAACACAGCTCCACCAAAGTCACGCAAGAGCCACACAGGAAATTAGTCAACAAAACCAGACTTTCAAATTAACGTTAAAAAGTGGTATAAAGATACTCAATTGAATCACTTAATTGTCGATTGAAAAATCACAGTTGCTTACTACCCAATAAATCAACCCCCAAACAAAAAGGGGCATACGACAGTGAACAACTCCAGACCAAGAAAAGAATCACGATAGAATACCACACTGCAACCACACTCAAAGAGCTCACAGATGAAATTGATCAACCACCAAACAAAAGAACACCCAGTCGTGAATCACACACAAAGATCTCTCATGTTAAAATTCAATCCAAAAAAATTAGACCTACTAAAGCTCACAACAATCAACAACATTCATGTCATAGGTCTTCACTAGATAGAGTTTTAATTCTATACGCTTTTTAAAGATAATAGATTTTTAAAATTTAGCCTTAAGATCATATAGAAATCCAAGGAATATTCTATCCCTCTTTGATTTGGATTTTAAGCTAATCAACATTATCTTGAAGGTTTAATTATCGAAAAATGTTAAAACCAAATAATAAGATCTAAAACTTGGTATCTTCAAAAACTTAGAGTGGGAAAAGATAAATCTTTTTACTCTTAAGTCTCTTTTTTATTTCATTCTTTATATTTTAGTTCAATAATTCAAATTCTCTTGTATGTTATAACTTTGTTCAAATCCTCCTGTATATTATAATTGTTAAATATAATCATCATAGTTAGGACTATCAAAACCTTTTTATGGCATATATAATATTAAAGATGAAAATAATATTACAACTCTAATTATTAAGTAAAATAAACATTGAAAGTTGATTCATATTGCCGAATTGGTTTTTTAAAGTTAAAAGTTGCGAAAAAATAACTTGTGTAAGTTATAATGAAATATTCTAACCATTATTAACAACTTATTCTGTATTTTAAAATAAAAATCGATATTCTTATTAAATATGATTTTAAATAAAATATTGATTATATTAACAATGTGATGGCTATCTAATTATCATCTAGGTGATATATAACCGTTGTAGTATATAGAAATGGCTAACAACTCTTTAAAATCAATAAATAAATTTTATTTCGGTCAAGTTTAGATTGAATTCAACAAAACAACAATAACATCCCAATAAAAATCTCCCTAGATGAAAAATCTAAAGAAATTAACCTATAAAGAGACTATTTTGATAGACTCATTGACAAAAAAAAGTTTTCAGAAATGATTAGAAGAAAACAGTAACTAAATACATAAGCAAATAACTGTATAAATAAAAAATAACTTCAAATCAAATTCAAATTCATAAAATAATTTTCAAAATTTAAACGCAGCTCCCCTCGAAGTAACTCGACTAATCAAAATGACATGATTTTATGAAGTTAGGATTCCTAATGATATATGAAAAACAGAGGCAACATCAACAGTGTCATTCTTAGCCACTTTAAGTAGAACTTAAAGAGGAAACATTTTGCCGCTGCACATAGGAAAGGCCTTTTCCTTCCTGCTCATATCAGGATTATAAACAAGACTTTTGGATATGACCAGTAAAACTTGGCAGAAGTACAAATTCATTATTTGAAGATCATCACATACGATTCCTGTTTTTTATTTTCTTTTTTCATTATTTCAAGATCATGAAATGCACACCATTCTTCTTTTCCAATGGCATTCGTTGTAGTTTTTCTATATGACCATGTTTATCGGTAAAAAACTGGAGAATTCCTTCAGCCCTGTAAAACTTGGAGCACAGAGATTTACTTTTTCTCAGGAAGCTTCTCTAATAACTCCGGTATCACTTCGAAAAGATCGCCAACAAGCCCATAATCAGCAACCTGCATTCAAGGAGACAGGTGATTCAAGAGAGAAAAATTGCAAGAGAGAAATGGCTGCGTGTTTAAGCAATGCAAGGATGATGATTGCAACAAATTCCATTCCTTTCCTTTGTTTTCAAAAGCTAACAATTTTGTTATTCAATGTGAAGACTGTTTCCAAGTTGAGCTGCAGTAAAAAAAAATGTATCTAGTGCCTCAATTATGGCACCTAAAATTGCACAGACAGAATACAGCTCTTTGTCATGCTATGTATTCGATGCCTATCTTATCTTTACTTCTTTATCGATCCCATCGTCAATTGCTTATGTCTATGGTAACAGGTCCTAGCCAAAACTGGCAAATTTTTTCATAATAGGTAGTAGTAAGTTCCAAAAACATGAAGGTAAAAATACTAAAAAAATCAAAGAAAGTTGTTTCTGTTCTGGGTCACGATTGACGACAATACTTCCACATCTATCAGGATTTAAATCTTCAAAAGGTTCACAGAGTGAGAATTTATCTATTCATGATTTGTAATGTATCAAAAGACAATTAAGTTATTCTTTATGTTGGTGATCGACCCTTATCTTATGTATAACCAGAATATTTTCAACCGTAATCTCTTCTGCCCCAAGTCTCATGAGTCCATTTTAAGGCAAAATGATTGTTTCCTTAGGTAGGGTGGTGTTTCTCCTTCAAACCAAAATGATCATCCTCATGGATTTAGTACATAAAGTCGCGCTTAGATAAAAGTACTACAGTTACTGATTAAAGTCTTTTAAGGATCAACTAACAGGTATTTTAAAGTAATCAAATGAATGGAAGACAAATGAAAGAGGTTTTCAACTGTAACCTGGAATATGGGTGCATCTGCATCTTTGTTTACAGCAACAATGATCTTCGAGTCTCTCATCCCAGCTATGTGTTGAATGGCTCCTGAAACGCCAAAAGCCATGTACAATTCTGGGGCAACAATCTTTCCAGTCTGACCAACCTGGAAAAGAAAGAAATGCAATCAAATACCTGAAATCATTGCCACCCTTACTGTAAGTTTTTTTCAAATTGTACATAGATTTTAGCACTTGGAGAAGAACACCAGCTTATATACACAAAAAATTCACAACATAACCACTAAGAAGCAGTGCACTGCAATTTAGTATGTTTATTTCAATGTCCAAACAAAAAGTTCCTAAGCATTGTAAACTTATCCATAGTTATGGAAACAACAGCCATAACACTGCAGGAGATCACCTGGAGGTCATTTGGAACAAATCCCGCATCTACAGCAGCACGAGTGGCACCAACTAAAGAATAAGGAAAAAAAATGCCACAACAAAATGCAATTAGAGATTGAGTCTGACCAAAGATCATCATAACATCGAGAACATGATTAAACCATTTTATTAGAACTACTTGAAAATTGTCTAAGCAAAATTTGGCAAACTCCATATCTGCAACTTGTAAAGGACAAAAATGAGCAAGCATGTCTGAAAAATTTTCATCAATATAATACCAGCTGCACCAAGTTTTTCTGCAAGCTTCTCAATCATTTTGAAGTTGTCCATGTTTTTCAATGCTCGCCCACCAGTGACTACAATCCGTGCACTTCCAAGATCAGGGCGCTCTTTGTCTTGAGATGTATGGTTCAAATATCTAGACTTACCAATAGACTCTGCAATTAGATTGTGAAACATTCTTAGATGAACCACTCATTGGACAATTATGACCAAACATCAAAGTTCAGATAACAGATGAATTCTACAGCGCAAATGATATTCCAGGAACATCTATCTGCAAATAGAAAATATTGTCTTGTTTTGAGGCAGAATGTAGCTAGATAACAATTATAAGCAGTAACTGATAAACAGACCTTCACAGAAGGTTGAGAGATCAACCTGGGAGATTGGGGCTTCATTAGATATCGAATGGAATAAAGTAGCTGGTACTGGAAAAGAAGTTGATCTAATCGTCAACAGACAGGGATTGTTGCCAGTGTATCGAACTGTACAAAGTGCATTGCCGGCATATATTGGCCTGCCACAGGTAGATATGGTTTATTTCTAGCCATAAGTACATGATGCTATAAATATATGAGATTTGTGGTAAGGGCTTAAAAAAAATCTAAATAAAACTCTATTGGAAATCTGTCCTGACTGAAAGTAACGAAACAAAACTTTCTATACACCATTCACTTGCTTTTATGTACCTTGAAAAGAATATCTAATTGCATATCAGCCAAGAAAAAGTTTAAATCAGTAATCCAGCAGATTACATTCATATGGTTTGTGCTTTTGCATGGAGGTGAATCGTGAGAAGTTTTATCAATTCTTTGAACAGGTGAAATGACAAATATGCCTCAAACATTTATTAAATAATTAAATTAAATAGTGGAAGACCACCATTTAACAATGACTTGTAAAGTACATTGCAAGATCAATAAGAAAGACAAAACCGTAAACACAAAAAAAAAAAGGTGTAAAACAAACGTGAAGGTAAACTGGCTTGCTTTAGCTCTCATAGATGGATACACAATTGACACAAATCACCATTGGAAAGCACACAGCCAGTGTCAGAAACCACTACTAACTTCCATTAAAGACAGCAGTCCAACTTCAAAAGGGTAAACACTACAAAGGTAATAAACGACAGAAGAAGAAACCTGACAAATTGATTGGAGCCGCATATACTAACGACATCAGTAATGGGAGAAACATCTAGAAGGGCAGCTGCACGAGGAAGTATGTTTTTCCCAAATGAGTTGGAAGCAGCAATTATGTGTGAGTAGCTTCCTTTATGCTGAACCAAGTGGACCAATTTCGCCCAAGGTTCCGCTAAAGGATGTTGAAAATTTTCAGAATCGGCTGTAAGTACCTGTATGAAACATAAAAGAACGAAAACATCCTCATTCTCTTAACGGCACGTATAAGGAATGCCCAGGTTTTGTGCACATGATCGAGTTAGCAAAAACATGTCTCCCTGGCATTTTCACATTCAAAGAGGTAAACTTTCACAGAAAACATAAAGCAAGTTCATAATCAAAACTAGATAATGCTAATTAACAAATAATGCAAACATAATATAAGCTAAAGAAAGCGTAAAAATGATTAATTGGACATGAAAACAAAAGGGTAAGAGTGAAAATGCCTGATGAATAGAAGGATGGGAAGAGGCTGCATGAGCAGCAGCTTGTTGAAGTGAAGCGCCACAGCCAGCCAATAGCACTGAAACGGAACAGTCTTCGCCTAGAGACTTGGCGGCTTCCACCGCGCTCAACGACGCCTTACTAATCGCACCACCGTCGTGCTCCGCCAGAACCAACGTACTAACCTAATCATTAATTAAATCAAAACATGGACATGACATGAAATGACGTAAGATTTTTTTTTAAAATTTCACAACCAGTAAAGCAGACGAAGAACCCAACAGAAAACCAGAAAAAAAAAAAAAAGAGATACAGGAGGAAGCTTACTGATCTAAAGATGAAGCTCATAGACCGAAATCCAGTGAAAGATGTGTATTTTAAGGCTTTAAGCGTTGTCGCCATGTTCTCGATGAATGAGTTTTTCGTTTTCTTAAATTTGAGTTGGTGAAGATAACTAATCCAAGCGGTTGTTTTATAGATCATTCTGCAGAAGTAAACGACGTCGCTGAAAAACAGCAAATAAAGAATGAGGATCACTCTTTATATCAGGACGTCCATCCGAAAATCTAGTAATTTTTTAAAATAATTTTTAAAATTAAAAATATAAAATAATATTCTTTTTAAATTAAACTTAGTCTAACTATTTTAAATAGTATCGTTTTGTTTAAAATGATTAAATTTCAAATTTATCTAAACTCATAAAGCCCAATCTTAAATCTAATATCAGTCTAATTAAAAAATCAAACTTTTAATCTAGTATTTTGGTATCTTCATTTTCTAATATTTAATATCAGTTTAATCCGCTAAGTTGATCGGACTATAAGTAAACTATCGGTTAAAAGTGATTGGCTTATTAGGCCATGGGCTGAGGTTGGGCTACAAGCTAACTTATTCCGACCCATTAAATCACAGGCCACCCTAATTCGTGATCAGGTTGGGCCGTGCCAGGGCGGCCCAGACTTGAACCGACACATTCACATTCTTAATTTTAACAGCTTACTTGAATGAAATAATAAATCCAAGCTTAAGTGAAGAACAAAAGGAATTGAATGGGTTTAAGTGACAAGCCCACAAGAAACTATCGTGTGGGTGCCAACTGCCTAGTCAGCTATAAAGTGCCATGAGATGATCAAAGACTACACGTGTGATCCTCTTATGACCGCACAAGGGCTCCCTCAAGCAAGAAGGTGTAGACATTAAAACTACACCACTCCGCAAGCAACTAAAACCATACTTATGCATGCTTCTTCACAAAACAAATGCCAATATAAAGGAAATGAAGTAAATTTCGAAAATAAGGGAAGAGAGAGAAGATACGCACTCTCTTTCTCTCCCTTTAAATCGAGTGGGAAAATCTTCTATTTGTGAGTGAGTTGAAACCCCAAAATCTACAAAGCGATCCTCAAGGCATCATTTCCACTACCAGATCTCTCTTTGGACTCTCTCTCTCTCTCTCTGAGTGTCTCTCATACTGAAGCAGCCATGATCTCCACGAGCAAGCTCAAATCCGTCGACTTTTATAGGTCCGATCCCACTCATTTTACTTTCTGTTGTTATTTACATTTTGATTTTTCTTGTGTTTGTTACGAATATCTTTCGTATTGCTGTTCGTGTTTTGAGCTTAGTTCTTCCGTTTTCTGTGGATCTGAATTGTGGAGCTTCTCGTTATTGGATTTCAAGAAATTCTGAGTGTCTTGTTTTTCGATTTCTAGACGTAAAAAGTGAAAGGTGTTGTTTGTCTATTGAGTGACTTTGATTATGTTTATGGGAGGTCATGTGTTTTACTTGGACTAGGGTTTCATAAGGATTCACTCAAGTGTGATATTGAGAATTTATTTATTGAGCTTTCTCTTATCTGATTGCTGAGGGGAATTGCATTTGAGTTGGCATACTGCTTTCTTTCTCATTTTTTTCTGTGAATTTATAAATTCTGTGCCGGGAAGTAGGCCAAAGGAAGTGCTTGTTGCTTAAATGCATTTCTTTTTCCATCTGCAGGAAAATTCCAAGAGATTTGACTGAGGCGTCACTATCAGGTGCTGGATTATCAATAGTTGCAGCGCTCTCTATGATGTTTTTGTTTGGAATGGTAGGTTACTTCTATTTGTTCTTCGAGTTCATTTTTACCATTCTAGTATATAGAAGAAAAAAGGTCTCAAATAGGAGGTTGTGGATGATACTGAGTGAGCAATTCGGTTGAGGTAACCTCGTTGCAGAAGTTTCAGAGTTTAATTACCCTCAATAGTGATGTTGGCAATAACGGAAGCAACTGCTATTGTGTTTGTAAAATGCTATTTAGAGAGAGTATCCTATGGTTATAACCACTTGAGATTACAAATTCCATTATATTCTTTCTGCAGGAACTAAGTCATTATTTGACAGTCAATACCACAACATCTGTGATTGTTGACAAGAGCTCTGATGGAGATTTCTTGCGTATTGATTTCAATATAAGGTAATCTGCAAAGTTAATAGTTTTGTATAATTGGTATCTATGGCCTTTATTTCAAGTTGTGCATGCATACAGTTTTTTGGGAATTACTAACGCTGAATAACATTCTGTATTGAAAAATTACTTTCTGTCAGTTATGGCATTTAATACTGTTCATAAAATATGTGCAAAGTGAGACTAGTATACGACTCATTCTGGTGCAGTGCAGAATGAGTATTATGTCACGATTCTGTTGTTGATATACTATTGGTGTTTTAGCTATTATTAATCTTTCTGACTCATTTTCTTTTGTTTTCTGATAAGGTAGTAGAAAATGAATGATTGTTTTGGTTATGGGAATACCAATATTTAGTTAACTTTGTGAAGCATACGTGATTGTGGTGTCTAGAACTAGTGTCATATGGTGGTCTTCAACATTCCCGTGAATGTTGCATTGTCATTTAAGTTCTCCTCTTTGGGACTAATGGTAAAGTTTGCTGCCTCTGTAGACATAACAAATATCTGGGCCTACGTGTAGCCAAAAATTTTTTTTAAAATAGCGAACATGTGCAACTTGTGTTATTCTTATCCTTTCACCTCATTTTGATTCGATCTTTAAGATCAACCATTGAACTCCATAATGGCCAGTGTTTTCTTTTTTTCTTGTAGAAGTACAATCACATATTCTGTTATGTTCACTTCTTGACTTGAAATTATGTATCATTTTCTTAAGTGGTTCTATAAGATGTTAGAAATTAATGTTTATTTATACATGTTAGAAATTAATGCTTATTTATATATTAATCTGGTCGCCTGACCATTTAGCTATTTATGCTTTTCAGTTTTCCTGCCCTCTCTTGTGAATTTGCAGCAGTAGATGTGAGTGACGTGTTGGGCACTGTAAGTTTTCTATGAACGGTTAAGTTTGATCTGCTATGTTCAGTGATTGAAAATAATAATAGAATGTTATGGGCTGTTTAGTTGTGGAAAAAGGGAACAATTTTTCTCTAAAAATTTTCCAATGAAAAGGTAAATTATATTTTGGTATTTAAATAACATTTTTCTATTTAAAAATTGTGAAACCTATATTTCTAGTTTTCCAGATTTATATTAAATTTTTGGAACCCTCCAATTATATTTATAAAAAAATGGATAGGTTTTTCCTTGTTAACGTGGAAAATATGTTCACTTTTTTTCTTTGATGGCTGCTTCTCATTTTATAGCTTATGTTTATAAATTCATCTTCTCTTTCCTTTCTTGATAACCTGTCTCATTTCTGTTTTTTTTTTTCCTCTTTTTTAACATATTAAAAAAATTTCTCCTCTTGCTATGTGGAAAGAGAAGAATAAAAAATTCCTTCTGATGCTATATGTTTTAAATCAAGTAGAATGGAAATGATTTACAAACCTAGGATCAGGACACCCATAGGCTTACCTTGTCTGCTTTACAAATCTGTAATTGGATATGAATATTCTTAAAAAGCATATGTTCAAAGAGATATTCTCACTTTCTGTTTCTAAAATTAAAGATTGTAGGGTTATTGTTAATATATTGTTAAGCTTTTACTTTGAACCAGATTGGAATATTGCTTTTTCCGTCCCTGTTTTGCAGTCTACTTGTGGCTTATGCTGATTAATCTTTTTCATGTTCTCTTTTTTACTTTTTGTCGAGTAAAGATCATAATGAGTTTGTAATTCAACATATTCTAATGTCAAATCATACCACATTCTCCTCATTATTCAACATTGTTGCATCCTAAATGATCTTCTTGAGAACGATGTTTGTATGTGTGCTTTTGTGCATACCTTATATTTTTTCTGGCTTGTGCATGGCCTACTCGTCATGTGTGTGTACATACATATGTTGATAAGGAACATGTATAAAGTATGAAAAATGAAATTGAACAGATATTGAATAAGATTTTACCTAAAGGTTCTAATGCAACCTAATTTTAACTGTATAGAGCCTTATTTGATCCAAGCACCTAATCTTTTTAAAAAGATTTTTGAATGGTTTTTTTTTCCAGCTCCATGCATTCTTTCCTTCGAATTGTAAAGATGGTTGAGCCTAAAGTTAATTAAATTAGTGGTGAAAATGAAGAATCATGATTTTTATTCACACTCTATGCATTGTGCATGATCTTCTAGAAATCCAACCTCTTTTGAATGTTTTCTCTGTCATCCTTATCATCCTTGAGTTTCCTGATTTTTTTCTTCTTTTTTTCAGAACAGACTGAATATAACAAAAACAATTCGTAAATTCTCTATTGATCATAATTTAAACCCTACTGGGTCTGAGTTTCATTCGGGATCTGTTATGCATTACATTAAACATGGAGATGAAGCTGTTGAAGAAGCTGTTGAAGGTTCTGTATCCCTAACCGGTCGTAATTTTGATCATTACTCGCATCAGTGAGTGACTCATGTCTGAATTTTTACCATTATGTTATTGAGTTTCAAGTTTTATGCCTTGGAACAGTTTTCACATTATGCCACTGATAAAATCAACTTTTCAGGTTTCCAATCTTGGTTGTCAATTTTTATGCCCCGTGGTGCTACTGGAGTAATCGTCTGGTTATTACTATGACCTATTGCAGAATATTTGTTTTATTAAATTTTTGTTTTTCAAATCTCTTTCCAGGAGTGAGAATGTTTGCTGTGCTTCGGTATTATCTTAAAATTTCATATCACATGGTTGCTGAAAAGCTGGGTTATAAATAAATCATACTAAGTTCATTCCGGCATAGCCACTATGGTGAGCTAAGGCATTACCATTTTCTTTCTTCTTGTTCCAGAAACCTTCATGGGAGATGGCAGCTAAAACAATAAGAGAAAGGTACTTGCTTCTTTTTTGTCGTAAATGTAACCCTTGATCTGTGGTTAGTTTCTCCTTTTTGTTAAGGTATATTTATTTATGTATCAGCTTTCAAAGTTTCAACTTGTTTGTCTATTCAATAGATATGATCCTGAATTCGATGGTCGCATTCTTCTGGCAAAGGTTGATTGCACTGAAGAAATTGAATTATGTAGGAGGTAATAGATAATTTACTCCTAGTTTGGTATTTCTGATTTCTGAATTTTTATATTTTAAATTGTATATTAGCTAGTTGAATTGTGATTAATTGGAAAAATAGTAAGGTACTTGACCACCAGAGAATTGAGTTGCGACCTGTTGATGTGAGTGATTCCTTGTCAAAACCCATCATCCGGATTTGTTTGGATGCTTTTAAATGATGTGTACTTGTCCTTATTAGTTTCTTTTTCTATTAGCTTTTCTTTGGACAAAGTTCTCTTTTACTTTTTCTTTTACAAACTTTGTGTACACTACTTTCTGCTGTTCTTATTATTTAGTGAAAGATTGCTCAAATCTATTCAGTCTTTATTGGCCCCAGCATCTCGATTTTTTGTTCTAGAGCAGTTTCATTTTATATGGGTGTGTGTGTGTGTGTGTGTGTGTGTGTGTGCATTAATACATATTAATGGTTTATTACTTAGATTCTCATAGGATGACTCGTATACGTATGTTTTGGAATCATATATCCGTGATATCTTGTTCTTTCTTTCTCTAACCTTTCTATTTATCCACGAGTTTTCAGGCATCATATCCAAGGATATCCATCCATTCGTATTTTTCGTAAAGGATCTGACGTCAAGTAAGCTCGATGCTCTCCTTCTTTTGCATACATTGTATAACAGCAGTATATTCCATAACCAACTGCTGCTTACTTGCTACATCTCCTTTTTCAGTTGACTACTTGTTTTCTTGGACTTTGTTCACAATTACGTTTATTATTTCATTTGTTTCTTATGTTTTGTATTTTTATTTCCACATTCCATGGTCAAGTTATTATGTTTTATTCGTAACAGGGATGACCATGGACAGCATGATCATGAATCTTATTATGGTGATCGTGATACAGACAGCCTGGTTAAGGTATGCTTGTTAGTGTTTGATTCCCAGTTAGCTTGTGCTATGAAAGTTGTTTATTTGTAGGGCCAATCTTGGCTAATTTGCTCATTGATGCCTGCCGATTGGTAGTAGAACAACCTGACTTGTTGGAAGTTGATATACATTGCAGACAATGGAAAACATGGTTGCCCCTATTCCGGTGGAGCAACACAAGTCAGCTTTGGAGAATAAACAAGAAAATTCGAAAGATGGTGCCAAAAGACCAGCACCTTTGACAGGAGGGTGTAGAATTGAAGGATATGTGCGTGTAAAGAAGGTAAACCCAAGGATAAGGACATCAACCGGTGCATAGTTTACTCACCATGTTGGCCTTCAAGTTTTGTTATATCATCCTTACATGATTGAAATTATTTGAGAAAACTGATAGAAAATAATTTTCATGTCACAATGTAAATAAACCTAGCCTCTTGTTCTTACTTTGACAAGCTACTCTGTTTTGTATTTGAGCTGTTTTTTGTTGGTACAGGTTCCAGGCAATCTCGTTATTGCAGCTCGTTCAGGATCCCATTCATTTGATTCTTCGCAGATGAACATGTCACATGTCATAAATCATCTTTCATTCGGTATGAAGGTTTCACCCAAGCTGATGAATGATGCAAAGAGATTGATACCTTATATTGGTCGAAGCCATGACAGGTTGAGTGGCCGAGCATTCATTAATGAACGGGGTGTAGATGCAAATGTTACTGTAAGTTTGTCACAATTGATCATATTATTGTTTCTTCCTTTGTTAGGCTTGCAGTGCTCTTTGGCCATGTGTATTCAATGTGACATCTACTAATGTGTCAACCACATCCTTAAACTTTCCCTCCATGTGCACAAGAGGGACCTAGAATGTTAAAAGAAAATAATGGAAGGTTTTGGAGATATATACGGAATGTGGATGTTTGTTAATCAAAATTGGCACTTGTATACTTTCTTCCCACACTGAAGCTCCACTAAAGTTTATGGCTTTTGATACTAGATAAACGGTGTCTTAGTTAACTTAGTTATGTCGCAATATTCATTCTTAGTTAACTTAGTTATGTCGCAATATTCAAGCAGTATGTTATGTTTGCAGATAGAGCATTATCTTCAGATTGTTAAAACAGAGGTGGTTTCGGGAAGAGGTTCCGCTGAACATAAATTAATCGAGGAGTATGAATACACAGCTCATAGCAGTTTAGTACAGAGTATCTACATACCAGTTGCAAAATTCCATTTTGAGCTCTCTCCTATGCAGGTTAGAAAAAAATAGCGATTTCTTTATCATGACTATATATATTGAGGTTTGATAATTAGGTTCCCACCGTTGAGGATTCTGCATTTTCTAATTCTATTTCTTGCTGTCAGGTTTTAATTACTGAAAGTCCAAGATCATTTTCTCACTTCCTCACTAATGTTTGTGCCATTATTGGCGGTATTTTCACGGTAAGTCTCAACTTTTTAAATTCATGGGCTATCTTTCTAAGCAGCACTTTCTAAATCACGCCCTTTTGGTTTCAGGTGGCTGGGATTTTGGACTCAATTTTGCACAACACATTGAGACTGATGAAAAAAGTTGAATTAGGCAAAAATTTTTGATACCGAGGATTTAAATTGTTAGTTTGTATAAAATGTTTGAATTTCTTGCACCTTCTTTTATGAACAAGGATTAATGAGAACCCTTCTCTACATGTCCCACAAACAGATAAAAAAACATTTTTCCAAGTTCTATGCTCACACATGACCGGGTAAAATTTTTTTCGTGGGGAGATAAGGTAAATAGTGTCGAGAAAACGTTGTGATTTGCTGCCAATGGAGGCTTAATTTTACGACAGATTTCCTTGCTAAGGACCAGTGAGTTATACGTGAAAAAGAAAAAGAACAAAGAGAAAATCCGTAGCACAAGGCAAAGAGTAGACGAGAAGAGTTTACAAAATGACACAGTAGATCAATTATATTGTACCGGATTGAGTTCTGGTATGATAGTGTATCGGTATCGGTTAATATCGGATATTGTTTTAAGTAATTTTTTAAATATATAAAATAGTTCTTGAATTTTTTTAAAAATTACAAAATAGTTCATCTCTTATCTATTTTAATTTTTATATATTTTTATTATATTTTAATTATTTTTATATATAATAATTATATATATAATATATATATCCATATATAATAATTATCTAAATATAATAATTTATTGTAAAATAATGAAAATAATGCAAAATTTTGAATTTTGAATAATTTTATATTTTATCAAAAATTTGATTTTTTTTCAGAGTTGTTGTTTTTTAACATTCCATTTCATTTTACATTTAATT
>JAOQMQ010000196.1:34713675-34736011 GCA_027563845.1 Erythroxylum subrotundum
ATAATTTAGTAATAAAAATAAAAATAATTTATTTTTAAGTTTTATTTAATTTATAATTATTATTAGTAATACAAATATTTATTATTATTTTAAAAACTTTGAAAGAGGGGAGGGAGGAGAGGTAGGGAAATTTTAAAAATTTTGCAAAATAGTTCTCGAATTTTTTAAAATTTTCGATACTGGCCAGTATTTGACTGATATTTTGAATATCGACTGGTACTGTCGAAACGGGCCAGTATTAACTGGTATTTAAATCCGATACCAATTCTAAATATACCATACTAATTTTTGTCTAGTACGGTATATACCAACCGGTACAGTCGTACTCATAAGAATGAGATCAACTCATATTAGTCATGCCAATGGTCTGTTACAATTGGGACTATGTATATGGAGAGCAGATCGTCTGTTTAACCTTAGCCTGTCTTATTCTGTCGAAGATAAAAATGATATCGTTTAAGCTTTAAAATTGGCCAAACTTTCGAGACTCTGTCATGATTGTACTAATGACTGTACAGAATAAGACAGGCTAAAGTTAGACAGACGATCTGCTATATGCAAGAGACTGAATATAAAATGAGCTTATGCTACATACTATTATTGTGGATTTAAACTAATGACTGTACTAGTATAGGACCACAGTTCGGCCCAGAATCAGGTTGTATTGATCATTTCTCTCATCAGTTAGGAATTGCCGTTTTAATATTTTTCCCAGCTTAAGTGCTATTTATATTCGCTAGGTGGTTGCTGAGTGGGAAAACATGAAAGAAGTTGAGAGGCTTGACAATGTATGAGGCTCTTTATAATCATTTTGCTGACTCGATGGGAAGAATATCTTTCTTTATTAAAATTAAGTCTGTCAAACATTCCAATTAATTAAGTAAAGAATAATCGTAAGAGATGATGCGTATTGAATTATTATTGCGATTTCTCATTTTTTGTGTAATTGTATTTGATCCTAAACAGATTGCATGAGGAGTAGGTTGCATCCGAAAAGGTGTGAAATTTATTGATTTCGTACAATCCTTTACACGAAGTAGCAAGTAAGCACACGCCATATTATCACACAAATAACTTATTGCGCATCCTTAAACAAATACCCACTTGGAATCGACCAAACTCAAGTGGGGAAAAATCATAGATAGAAAAACAAAGTAAGTGGAAAATGGTAACTTAGAGCACCAAAACGAAAGACGAGTAGTAAGCAAAGAATGCTACAATGCAACCAATGACACCGATGAACGTGGAAGAAGAAGAAGCTGCATTTGCGGGCTCGTTGACCGAGGGAGCTGGAGATGGGACTATTTCAATGATTCCTCCAGGTGGTGGCGCTGGTGCCAGAGTTGGGGCGGTACCATTTGGGCTCGGAGGCGGTGGAGAATTGACTTGTTTGTTACTAGGTGAGGAATGGTTGCTTCTGTCAGCCAACACATCTACAATTATCTTCTCATTCTTGAGACAGTTGTCCTTGTTCCCACTTATGAAGTAGTAAGGCCCTGATCGATCCAAGGAGAAGACAGTGTGACCATCTGTGTATTTTGTGAGGGGTGAAGTGGTAGTGCAATTCTCGTAATCCTCCTTTTTCACTTGCAGCACCGAGTCTTGGTCTGGGTTGTAGACGAACACTGCATGGGGTAGGAACAAGAGCCATACGTGAAAACTTGGTTACGTGCATGAGACCCTAAATCCAAGCTCCATGTCATTTTAGATAATTAATTTGTTAAGCCTAATCTCTTACGTCCGACATGTCCATTCTAAACAATCATAGTTCAGACAAGTTACAAATTATTATTATCCCTAATAACTCTTTGATAGGAGAAAAGACGTACTAGTAAAGTGACTGCCTAGTTAATAAATTCTGGATGAAGAAAAGCCATTAATACATTTTATTAGATTTAACTTTAGACAAGTTTTTTACCTTCAGCTTCGGCCTCTTACTTGTCAGGTGCTTCCGTAAGAAATTAAGAATAGAAACAAGAAAAAGAAAACGAGAATCGATTCTTGGGATTTATAGAAAATGGCTTACACAGTGAATCCCCAATCTGAAATCGCATCCTTTCTGCCCATTGGTTGGGGCTGTTAGTACTGCTATTATCAGGCACTGCCCAACCCTTGGCTCCTCCAACTGGGAATTGTACAGCAGTAGTCTTCTGCATCAACATCATGACACAAAAAAGCCCCAGCACATAATGAAAGGCCTTGTTTTGACTCATTATTTTCGATCTAAAGAAGGATATAGTCATTGATAAAATTTTAAAAAATGGCACTTAAAAAAAAAGTTCTGGATAAGAACAAATGACAGTGTGGTCTCTCAAGCCAAAAGTCTGAGAGTAAGCTATATGGCAAGAATGGTGAAGATGCATAGGGTTTTTGTAGGCCAAGTTGCATCAGCTTTACAATCTGTGGCAGTGAAGCTTTTGCTGCTTTTTATTATTCTCTTTTCTTTTGATTTCTTAGCTTCCAGTACAAAGCATATCTATCTATATATTGCTTTCTTTTTGATGTAGTTGCCAGATTGTTGATGCCTCTTCTTAGTATTTAATGTAACTTGGCATATAGGTTAACACTTTACTTTGAACTTTGCCAAGAAATATTCATGCCTTCTGCTTTAGGTCACAGTAACATCAACCGTACTATTCCTGCATAGCTTGGACCTGAACTTTCCACAAGCCACTTCTATGAACTACCAATTTGCTCCATTGTCTTCTATATTTACTTCTTCTCCTTACCTGCTAAGCTCAGAGAAGACTGCATTGTTTATCACTTTCAAACAGAAGGCTCAGGCGCTTGAAATTATGGTGGAAGATCAAAATTTAGATAATCTATGTATTTTCTCTCTATATATATTTTTCCTTTTCATATATAAGTTGAAACAAAGAGATAGGAACTCTTTATATCCCTAAATAATACTACTTTTCCACATTGTACAATACAATGATGTATAAAATCTTAAATTATAAAAAGTTAATTAATTATTTATGAAATATCTTAAACTCTTCCATTCTAAACCTTTTAATATTCAGAAATTATAGTATGACATTAATTAGTATTAATTCTAATTGGTATTACGATATATAAATTATATACTAAAATTAAGAAAAAGATAAAAAAAAATTGTTAGACACATTGCCAATTAGACTAATATAAATTTTTTACATAATAACAAAAATATTTTTAATGTTACGAAGGCTTTGGTATATATCTAGTAAACTACTACTTTTTTTAAGCAGTATTATTTTGTTTTTCTAATTTTCAGTCACAACAGCATTTGAAATATAATTTCTTTAATTTTTAATCTTTTATGAATGTTGAATTGTACATTTTCTATTTAATTGTTCAAACTTATTAGTTACAATTGTATATGTTTTCACTTATTAATAATAATATGCTGAAAATACATTTCAAGAGCACTCCCTTTTACTTCAACCGACTAGTTCTACTTGGATGCCAATGCAATTAAAATTTAATAGAAATATAAATGGGACATCAAATCGAAAGGCTTTTAAGTTTTAAGAGACTAATTCCATCTCTCTAGAAATTAGCCTTTCAGCAGGATTGGGATGTTATTGTGTTTGTTGAATTATATACGTATGCTAAATTATTCTCTAAAATAAAGAAAAAGTAAATAAGGTAATTATACGGAGTTTCTATATCGAATTTTAAAATTTTGATATTTTGGTTTTAAAAGGTGTAATTTAAAATGAGATATTTATCCAGACTTTATTCATTTTAGTTTAACTTAATTTAAAATTAACGATTTCAATTCGAATTGATCACTAAATAATGCTCCTCACCGCTTCCTCTACCAATTTAGTTTTACTAAATTATTTTGCTAAATTGTAATTAGATGTGAAAAAAAAAAAACTCATATAACAAGAATCTAGGGACAAAAAGTTAGTGAAATGTTAAGTAGACAAAGGCCACATATCAATGATATTATGAGAGACATTTACTGAGTGCCCACATTATCACAATGGTAGCCTAACTTCTTCTGGTAACAATTGATTGTACATGCATGTTTAAGCAATGATCTACTAAAATTTAAATATTATTAATTATACAGAGTCTCATTATTACGTTATTGAATTCTAACTTTAATATGCATATTCCCCCACCTTTGGATTGAAAGGTTGTTTCTTCCTCACTACAACGTTGATTTTATATCTTGAAGAAATTATAGAATAAGAGTCTATTCTTAATGAATGGAGAAGGTCAACTTACTCCATTCATCAAGGGGAAGGAAAAAAAAAAACTCCTTTCCACGTTCTTCCGAGTAAAAAGAAGAAGCTAAATATTTGAGACATCAAATTAGAAGAAGTAGAAGTCCACTTCAAGTTAAAATCAAGGAGGAAATAATTAACAATTATGAAGTTACTCAAAAATCCAAATCTATCAAGGTTCAGAAATGGTTAAAGTCTAGCTCGCTATAGTTTTGGCATAACAATAAAAGGTTAAATTTAAAAGATCCTAAATTTTTTATATACTTGATTTTCTAAAATAGAATATTGACATATCAACTAAATTTAAACAAAAATAATAGTTATTATCAAAAGAAATAGTTTAAATGGTTAAGTCAGTTTTTATTGACTCTTAACACTGGTATTTTTCAAGTTTAATAGTACAAATTAAATGAAAAAAAGAAAGAATTATATAAGTAGATCAATCTCTTAATGCCGACATTTTTAAAGATAGATAGGTTTCAAATCTTACAACGAAATAGAGAACAAAATGTGAAATATTTTATAAGTTTATAAAAGATTATAAATCTTTAATTAATTGATTTTAATTTGTAATTTTTTAAAGCTTAAATTGGAGTTATTGTCAAGTCAGTCTAAATTTAGGGTATTCTAAATTATATTGAAGTAATTTTCTATTAATATAATATTGAACTTGAACGATAAGAACATGGGGTGAAATTAACGATTAGTTCATAAGCAATGAGCGGTTTATAGTAGATTTCTAGGTCAATGTAACGTAAGAAAGGGATGAGAGATTATAGATTTAGATTGACTCTTAATAAGGATGTAGATTTCTAGGTCGATATAACATAAAAAAGGGATGAGAGATTATAGATTTAGATTGACTCTTAATAAGGATGTCAAAAGTTTGGAAATGATAGATTATGATATTATACATGGGAAGGAAGTGTCAAATTCATATCAAAAAATGGAGGAAAAGTGAAATTTCATTTTTTAAGCATATAAAAAAAATACTAATCAAAACTTAACTTATTATTTTCAAGTCTTTAGTTTCCTTAATCAAGTTTTAATTGTTATTGTTTAGTCAATTTAAATTGGGATAACAATTTCTATAGTATTAAACTTTTGAATATTTTTATTTCAATGCCAAATTTTTAAGATATTTAATTTAGTAACTAACTTTTTGAAACCCGTACAACTAAAATCAAAATATTAGTTTTGTTTATTTTTCATTGATGTAGCTAACAGAATAATTTTAACTTTACATATGGATATAAAATGGGGTCAAGAGGCAAATGAATGTGAGATAAGATTGAATGTCGAAGGCATGCTTAAGAATCCTTTTAGTGGCTAGCCTAGAAATTGGTAGTTTTAAGGTATCTCTTTCACTTTCACCTAAGGAATCCTATAATTCAACTCTCTAGGAAGAAGTAAGGGCTAATTCCAAATCGGTGTCAAGTTGTATATTCAAAAGTGAATTCAGTTACCTCAGCCTTAACAGGGAACTCAACTAGCTCCAAAGCCTTCCATTGGTTTTGTAACCTTCGGGAATGCTTCAATGCTTTCATTTCCTTCCTTTCTTCCTTAGACAATTTACCTTCTGTCAATAAATCCCTTAGTTGAATTTATTCCTTCTTATTGAATCTACTCATTCCATTTCTATTTTTCAATATATCAATCCTTACTTATAACAAAGGATTGAAATCGTGAACATTTACTTACGATAAAAAGCAAGAAAGACCACTTAGTGCCTGTTTGGATGAACTTATATCAGTAGAACTTTTATCAGTAGAGCTTTTGCTAGTAGAGCTTTTCTGAGAAGAGCTTTTTTAAAAAGTCAGTTGACTGTTTGGCTGTCAATTAAAAAAATAGCTTTTTTAAAAGAGCTTCATACAGTAGACTGTTTGGCAACATAAAAATAAAAAACACTTTTATTAATTTTAATATTTAAAGTATACTAAATAATATGCAAAGTACAATATATTATATTTATGGTTATCTATTAAAAAGATAACTATTTCATATGAAATTTTAGATGTAGGAAATAATTTAAAGAGATGTCTCATTTTCTTAAATTGCTAGTATTGAACTTCTCCTACTGGACCTATCTAATAGGATCAAGGTAAGAAAATATATAGGGAAATCCAATGTGCAATTGAGTGCAGCACTCAAGTAGAGGTTGAAATCTAGCTACCCTACCCCTAAGAGTAGGTCATAGTACACCATGCCAACACCAAAAGCTAGGACCATAATCGCCAATAACCTCCTAAGAGCCCATTTTTTAATGAAAAAGTTCTTCACGGACAAGTGAAGATCATCAGTAGATGGTGATGCTTGTACTGAAACGAAACTAGGTAAGAGTTAAAGTTTCCATTGTTTACTAACGCAAGCTTTTTTAGTACCATCAGAGCTTCACATCTACGACCATGTATAAAAAGCCATCTGGGTGATTCAGTTACAAAGAAGTAGGAGATCACATAATAGAGTATGCAAGGAGTAGAAGTCCATAAATAAATAAGTCTCCATGAACATTTTCTATTTGCGTATCCTATAACTGGCAAGGATAGCAAGCCCAGAGAGAAACTCAAGAATCCAATGATACTAACAAGACCACGATTCCGCTTTCCAACTGTCTCAATCAACAACACTAGAGTAGAAGTCATGATAGGTCCACGAAAACACCCAGTTACAAATCTTAAGGTAGAATATATCGAGAAGTTGGGGCTGAAAGCGGTAGCAAGCGCAGTAGCAGACATGGTAAAGCATGAAAACAAGATCAAATTCTTTCGACCAAGTATGGAATCGCCTAGTATGAGGAGGAAGAGAGCAAGGATTCTCCATATCTACAACGGCTTATTCTCCAGCTAACCTTTGCCTTTCAAAATGTAAAGCTCATAGGTTTGAATTATGCACATGAGAGGGTAAAAGTTAACATGCTGCTAGTAATCGGAAACACGTATGGAGGTCCAAACCAATTGTATATTCCAATTGTCTTTTCTCTAACCCATAGCGGTGCCACCTTTCAGCGTGTTTTCACTTTCATTTCTCTAAAGCACCAAATGGCACAAAAACATACTCATGCGTCATTTTCCATTGCCACACCATGAGAAGATCAAAAAATGACCACCTTGTGGCTCTCCACGAGGCTTGCGACCGTACAAGGGATCGAGTTCAGTGGACGAAAAGAAAACTACAAGTGTAGGTCCACATAAATGTGCAATCTTGAATGGGACCTTCGTCTGCGTTGAACGCAGACGACCTTCACAACGTCTGGAGGAGGAAACATAATATTTGAGAAATTGTAGAAAAAGGATTTGCGTATGAGAACAGTCAAAAAACATGCACGAAACAGAACAATCTAGAGAGAAGAAACATAAGAGTCACTTGTTATATGCGTAAGTGACGCAAATTTGTATACGCGAGAAAGCTCAAATTTAGGCTTTTCTGAAAAGCTCCAAATTGTAGCTTTTAAAAAAGCTATATTTTAGCTTTTAAAAAATATATTTCTATTTCAAAAGTGCTTTTAAAGTTTACAGCCAAATACTTATTTTTTTTATTAAAATAGCTTTTGCGGTGAAAAAAAAGTACTTTTGGAGTCTCTAAAAGCTGAACCAAACAAGCTATTAGTCAACTAAACCGTTTGTTCTGAATAGGGAGATCAAAAACACACACTTGTAGAGACAAAAAAAGAAAAGTGGCTCCTTTCTTGACATTAAGAAGGGTAGATTATGAGAACATCGAGTGAAGTTGTGATTCATGTTTGGAGAAGAATCAAAAGAATAATTAAGAGTATAAAAACACATCTAAGTAAAGTATAAAGGAAAAACAAATATGTTGCCTTGATATTTCTTTATCGAATTCCATACCACTGTAATAATGGTAGAGTAAGGGGTGGACCCAAAGCCAAATTGGTTGGTAATGGTTAGTCGAAGCTTAAATAGGTAGCCACTACTTTCTCAGGGGATTGTATATTGTTAGAGTAATGTCTTAAAGGCAATCACCTTTAGCATATTTTGTACAAAGTTGTTTACAGACTTTATTTTCAATAATAAAGAAAGACATATTTCATTAATTTGGTGTTCATTATTTATGAATTGATATTAATCTATAAGTAAATTAATAAAGTCCATGATATATGACATAGCATGACGAAAATCATGATGTGATCATAGTACTGAGATTCCTATCATGTGCAATTATATGAGATTGGACATCGTTAATCTAGATAGACTAGCACATGTCAAACTCCTTGATTTGATCAAGCAGTGGATCTCAGAAGCTGTAAATATAAGATGTTTAGATAAGATGTAGATGCTTACTAGAAATAATAAGTACATTGGATGACCTACCATGAGATCATCACATAGATATCATATTCTAATGTCAGTGATAATCTCATCATAGCAATGTGCAAGTATCCTTAGACTTGAGATACTCAAGGATATCTTGGATACTGATTCTGTGCTTTGACTCCCAGGACGAGAACTGATATCACTTGGACTAGATTTGACGTAGTCAGTCTAGTGAGAATTGACACTTTGCCCATACTCATAACCAAGTGGGATATAGCATGATGAAAGGATGAATTGCACAACAATTGTCTATGAGAGGGTTCGTAAGATGGTTCGTGATGAGCACGGGTTCATTCGTTAATCTACTTACTTTTCGGTTAATTGGAGGTCATGATGTGTTGCTAGACGCTGCTCATGACTTGCTTGGATTAAGTGTTAATCTAAGTGGCTAACATAACTGGGAACCTAATAGGTCACAAGCATAAGAGTGACTCAGAGGATTCATAAAATGGTTTTGGATAAAGATCCATTATATAGAGAACAATAGAATCAAATGGATCCCAATGAGATCGGGATATGTTCCGATGAGATTGCGACATCGATATTGCTGAAATAGGTCTCCGGTGTTTTTTCATACCGAGAACCCGGTAAAACCGGCTCCAGTGTGACTGGACCACCTCAACATATATATATATATATAAGATGTGTATATAAATAAAAAGTGAGTAAAAATCACCTTATGATAAAAAGGAACGAAAACTCATAATGTATATGATGACACCACCTTCCTAGTTCATAGAAAACTAGGCCAAAGAAGATGACATTGCTTCTACTTTTTGTTGACAGGGTTTGGAGAATTTATGGTATATAAATAAAATTTGAGTATGATATTCAAACAAAATGTTGATTCTACAATTTCAAACTTTTTAATTTTATGATTTCAATCTCAAATCTTTTAAAATTTTTAATTTAGTTACTAATCTTTTGAACCTTATGTAATTCAAATTAAAACATTGGTCTTGTTTATTTTTAAGATAAAGGTGTGATTTGCACCATAATATTTCACAAAAAGTTTAAGTCCCTGTCATTATCTCTGCTTTAGTGTTTGTTTTTCTCATAAGATTGAATTGAAGTTATTATTAAGATAGTTCATACTTGAGACATTAAAGTTAATTATTGATATTTTTAATAATTTTTTTCAAGTCTAATAAGTTAATTAAACTGTGAAAGAATTGAAAAAATGAATCTATCTATTAATTATTGTGACTCTTTAATTATTTTTCTTAAGTTAAACTAAGACTAATTTCCAATTCAATTAAAAAAAGAAATATAAAAATTGTTGATAGATTAATTAGTTTTAAAATCAAATTAACTATGTGAATAATTTGATATGATTTTTCAAACATTAATTATCAGGAAAAGTAAAATCTACCGCACCAAATTTGATAATAGTTGGGTTTGAATTTGTCTAAAACATACATATCAATAAACTTCAAACATATACAAACACCTTGAAATTTTGCAAAACGGTCATGAAAAGTCAAAGCCAAAACGAAGGTCAATCAACTCCTTCCACTTTTGCCAACTTGGAAACGTCACAGCCCTGCTTCACGTCGCACAACGTGGGCACCACACATAACTTTCCACTAGGGACCGGGCGTTTTCTTCACGCGCAGCACTAGCGATTGGAACGAAACTCCATAAAACACCAATCTTAGCGCACATCTCTACCTCCCCGCGAAAATCTATTGGAGAAGTCAGTCAGACAATCACGCGCTATTTTCTCTCCGCTCACTAGTAAAAGGGAAAATGAATAATCAGAGAAAGAATTGGTCAAACATAATTCAACAAAAATAGAAACCTAAAAAAGTGTGAAAAGAAGAAGAGGAAAACGTCAATTATCTCCTGCTAAGAAGTAATTAGATTAAACACGAAATTGGAGACATAATTAACTATAGAATGAGACAAGAACATGTCTTAAGACATCATTAACAAGTACTAACCACCCAAACATGTCAGCACCTAAATTATAGTTATTACGTTTTAGGCAACTGCCGATAAGATCTCTCCGGCATTGTTACTTGCATAAACGGAAAAAGATAACCAAAATTTAAGGTAAAATATTAAGAAAACGGGACAAAGAAAGATTACAGCTTTTTGCTGATTTCTCTTTTTAATTTCATCATCCTTATTCTTTAGTTTGAACCTGTCGTTGTCGTTGTTGTTGGCAGCTCGTTCTTCCATCACTAACTCAAACGCTTTCGCACCCTTTTCAATTTATTGATCTTCCAATTCTGAGGAGGTCAGCTCCTGGTTGGCGGGTAGAAAGTTGCAGCACTCTGTGGAAAGATTTCGTCTTTTTCTTTTTTGGTTTTTCTGGAGAAGTTGAGGAGGTATTTTCTTTTTCAATGTGGAGGGACGCTGGAGAGTCTGCGGATTCTTACTACCAAGTCCGGCCTGAGTGCACGGATGTTCCCAAAACCAGATTCAAAATCAAGGTTCGTGTTCTTTGGTAAAATTTTTCATCTTTCTGCGGGTCTTTTGTGAAGTGCCCATTTTCTCGATTGGATCAAAGTTCTGTAATTCGGTTAATTATTTAGCAGTCGAGCGCCTATTTTGCCATTTTGGATCAATGCCACTTATGTGTTGTATTAAGCATGGTCTTATTGTAAAGAAAAGACGTATAATATGATATTTAGATTGACAGCTTATTCCTTTAAATTTTTTTTTCAACTCATCTTATTGGGATTATTGCAGAATAATTGATCAGTGGTCATTCCTGCATCTGGATTGAAGAATCATGTGTGTGCATATAACTGTAATAGCATGCGGTTGTTCATAATTTGTATTTTAGTACGAGGAAATTGAGATACATTGCGATTAGTGCATTTATTTGAAAATGCAGTTATGAACAAGTTTTATCTTGTCACCACTTTCCTTTTAGCGATGAGATTGGGCCGATAGGAGATAGAAAAGAGACAAAGAAGTTTTCAATTCCATAGAAAAGAGACAAAGAAGTTTTCAATTCCTCTAGGAATCATCTTGACATTCAAACTTAACCATCCAGCATTCGTGGTCACTGGGATATTAATCATATGTATATGTTCTTTATTCTAATCTAGATGTTAATGATGTTGCTTGTTAATGTAACTGCTGTAACTTCCATTTTTTGATAATATGCTACTACAGGCTGGCAAAACTCTGAGTGCTAGAAAATGGCATTCTGCATTTAGTCCAGATGGATTCCTGGATATAGGCAAGACTCTTGGCCGAATTCAACGTGGGGTAAGTGCATCCCCTGGTTTCAGATAATGCAGCCAATCTGAAAGATTGATTCTCTTTTTCTTTTCCCTATTTTTATGTATCTTAATTTTTTACTTGGTTATGTGTGAATTTTAGGGGATCCATCCTTCAATTAGAGGAGAAGTCTGGGAGTTTTTGCTTGGTTGTTATGATCCTAGGAGTGCATTTGATGTAAGAGAACAGATACGATCACATAGAAGGTAGTCCACTTTTAATCCTTTGCATTCTATTGGTGAGATGTTGCTGATAATTGATGGGGGAAGAATAACAAGATTCTTGTTCATGATTTGTTCAATGAATGTTAACCGGGTAGAATGACTATGTTTTAGAATTCCTTGTCTCTGGTATTTTAAAATTTTATTGCCATGTCTTTACCTTGATAGGTCTGTATATGTATGACAACAAATTTCATTGGACACTATACATCTTTAGGCCCATGTATACTAATGTGCTAACGATAGGTCTTCTGACTCATTATTTGCTGTGTGATTCCAGGATCTTCTTTGAAATAATGACTTGAGAACCACTTTTTCATTTCTATATCTTAAGCCAGGTGCTAACATATATTTTCTTCTTGAATGTGGGTATATTATCTTAAGTGCAAGTCTTATCTTATGCTTGCATGTGAATAAAAAACGATGGCCTATTCCATTTTACTGAACATTTGAAATTTGCCCTAATGTCGCAATTTCAGGGTGCAATATGCTAGGTGGAAGGAGGAGTGCCGGGAAATGTTTCCTATTGTTGGAAGTGGCAGGTTTATTACAGCACCTGTAATTACTGAGGATGGTCAGCCTATTCAAGAACCATTAGTGCTTCTAGAAACAAATCAAGAAAAGGGGCCGGCTTCCTCATCAAATGGTAATATGGATACAAATGGCAATGCAATAGATGCTAGTGGCATAAATCAGTCAAGTATAAATGCCTCCAGTTCAGAAATGGTGAAAGAGCTTACTAGTCGTGGTCCTTTGGACAAAAAAGTGATCCAGTGGATGCTTACCCTACATCAAATAGGTTAGTGAATTTTTGTCATTATCTCAACTTTTCTTATGAAAAGCTCCGATTATTCTATCAGTGCTTTTCTTTGCCTGATTTATCCATAGTAAAGCATAAATAATTGGTGAAAGCAATTTATATCCTTGTGCAGTACTTATTCTCATGTAACTTAAATAATTTCTGAATAATTTTCAGATTTGGTCATGTTGCCTGGCACAGTTTGACAAAGTTCATTCCTGTTTAACATAACCTCTCTTTCTCTCTACATATATACAGAGGCAAACTTTGGGTATAAGGTTCATGCTTTATGGTTAAGTCAACATATTGAGATATAATTGCAGTTCTATATGTAAATGCATGCTTCCTGAGACTTCTGTTTACTGTTTATAACTTGAATTACTGAAATGCAAGCTAAAATTTGTAATTTCTCTTCAATTGTAATCTTTTTCTGAATTAATATTTATGGTAGGCCTTGATGTCGTTCGCACGGACAGGACACTGGTATTTTATGAGAAGCAAGAAAACTTGTCAAAACTTTGGGATATTCTTGCTGTTTATGCTTGGATTGATACAGATGTTGGCTATTGTCAAGGTACATAATTAGACTAATTTCTTTTGTTATGCAGGTCATTAATGATATTGGATACATTGGAATTTCATCAAATGGTTTAAATTTTCAAGATTTTCAACTTCCTATTTTTATCTATGTAGCCCATACATGGTTGAGCAGGATCGCTGCGTGCATCATTTTGCTTTTGAGTGGAATATGTACAATAGGATGCTTTAGACATAATGTCTCAGTTTCATGCAAAGATGTGATATCTATAAAAAATTCCTTTATGATTGGGCAGGGATGAGTGATCTTTGTTCCCCCATGATAATACTTCTTGAAGATGAAGCTGATGCTTTTTGGTGCTTTGAACGTTTGATGAGAAGATTGGTATCTTTCTTTTACTTTACCTGTTTTTGAATCTTGTATTAGACTAGTATGTATGCATGCATAAGATCGTGGTTGACTGTATACTAATTTGACTTACATGTATCCACTTTCCTCTTATGTGCTTTCAGGTTTTTACTATTTACACAAGGAGAAATTGATAATAGTTATTCAATGAGGGTTTATCTTTTTTTCCCACCTTGCTCTCATTCTTCACGTTTAGTCATTTTGATGCCTACCTCCCTCCCTTGTGTCTATCTTGACTCGCTTTTATAATTTATTCCATGTCCTCCAACATTAAAAACTTCTACTTCTGTCAAGTTCTAAATTTTGGGGAATTATTAATACCATTCATAATTAGTAATCCTGTATTTAATTAGAGTTGAATAATATCCACACCAGGTTGTTTCTAGTTGATCTGCTAAAGAATGTCTCTTTGTTACTTCTTAGCCTATTTTACCGTCACTTTTCTCTTCTGTTACCTTTTCCAATTTCTTATGTTCAATTCTTGTTTGAACAAAGAGAGGGAATTTCAGATGCACTGAGAGCTCTGTTGGAGTGGAAACACAGCTTGGTAATTTGGCTGCAATTACGCAAGTTATTGATCCAAAGCTTCATCAACATTTAGGTATTACCCATAGAGTTATCTTTTACAGTCCTTTGTATTTATTATATTTGTTGTCTTTAGTGGATTTTGCGTGACTGTTTCACTGCTCTCTTTGATCCTTTTGACAAACAATGTCATTTGGGCTGTTTTCTTAATGCAGCGTGTAGCATTGAGCTTTGATTCTGTATGATTGGTCAATTGTACAGCTATCTTGATTTCATTTCTGGGGTTATTTGCTTTGGAATAGTGCTTTCTTCATACTTTTTCTCTTGCATAGTTGCATTACCAATTTATACTCCAGAATAGAAGTATCAACACAAATTTTGACCACAGATGCACTTGGTGGAGGTGATTACTTGTTTGCTTTTCGCATGCTTATGGTTCTATTCCGCCGGGAGTTTTCTTTTTGTGACTCACTCTATCTTTGGGAGGTACGATTCAGCTTCTCCCATTCTTTGATATATCTTTTATGGTTTTAGTAATTGAGAAACAATATAAGCTGCTTTATGGGGTAATGCAAGTTATCGTTTGTTGAGTCTTGAGATTTTTTTCTCCTTAGTCTGTGTAGCCAGTAACTCTTGCATGACTGAATAGATGTTTATCTCCTTATTCTTTCCAGCTTGTACAAGATCCAAACCAGGAATATTTCTTTGCCTGTATCTTAGAATTGAGCTCCTAGCAGAGTGTAAACTCCCATACAGAGCATATCTTTGGTTCCCAGAAGTTGCATGTGTTTCCGCACTTGCATTGCATTTTTCTTTCCCTACAAAGTTTATTGTTTTCCCAGTGGACTATTTCAACCATTACTTTTAACTTACATACTCTCAACAGCCTTCATGCATATTGAACGTCAAATTCTTCTATTTAGTTTGTATGTTTTATTTACTTCCAACAGATGATGTGGGCCCTTGAGTATGATCCTGACTTATTTGAGATGTATGAAGAAGCTGATGCGAATAGTGAAAAAGCAGAAGGATCTAAAGGAAGAACGAAGTCTATTCGGCACTATGGCAAGTTTGAGAGGGAAAATAAGAAGAATGGGGCAACAAATTCAGAAGCACCCCTTCCCATTTCTGTTTTCCTTGTTGCTAGTGTCTTGAAAGATAAGAGCTCAAAGTTATTGACAGAAGCTCGGGGACTGGATGATGTTGTTAAGGTCAGTATGATAAGTTGGTTCTTTCATGCTTTGGGCACCTTAAGGCTATGTAGTTTATGGATAATATATGACCAAGTACAACTGGAGATCTTAAAGACACAAAACATGCACTACGGAGTGAAAGTTATCCCCAAGTTGCTTATTTTCTTTTGTTGTGCGACGTGATAACTGTTACAGAAGTTCCAACATCTTAGCTCACCATCCATTAAAATACCAATAAATTAGGATTGAAGGTTATCCACACAAAACTGATATGGATTATTCTCATTCATAAGCATTTCTTTTGTGTCTTTAAAAACGAGAATGAACTAGATCACAGTAGCTCGGTCCAGATGTATTTGCAGTAGTGGTGTGTACTTGATGTTCAATTCATGGTTTATGAAGCCCCAACTAGTTTGTTATTGATGGAATTTGGTAATCAAGTGCATTCGGTTAGTGTGGTCGACGGTTTAAAAAGATGTGGTCAGAAAGTACTGAATATACTGGTTCTCAACCATTAGACAATAGATAATATAGAGACGGAGACAAGATAAGAAGGGTCTTATAGCAATAGGTGAGGGAATAAGATCTCAAGATTTCTGCAGGAAGTCTCTTCTATTTTCATTTCACTGATCTTTCTTTTCCATGATGCTTTTCAGATACTAAATGACATGACTGGAAATTTGGATGCCAAAAAAGCATGCAGCGGAGCAATGAAACTTCACAAGAAATATTTAAAGAAGGTATACCACTTTACTATAATTTTCATACTGCCATGAAGGTCTTACAACAATATAAAGCAGAAAAGGAAAAGAAAATGTAAAAGTCATCATTTTATTGGATACTAAACAACGTAAGTTTTAGCCACTTGTTGGTATTTGGGATGTCCCTGAGGCCTAAACTACAATATCTGAGTAACCTTTTAGAGAGCTCAATTAACTCTTACACTTACAAGTTCTTTTTTTTCTTCCTTTTCCTTTCTGGTAAGACCAAAATTTTGAAGATTATGATGTAAAAACATTTATCCATCCAACAGGATCCTATTTACTAGCTGTCTGATTAGTTAGTATACTACTAAATTACCTCAAACTATGTATTAGTTAGTATACAGCTACTTTGCACTTTGACTATTTGGATGAGTTGGTGTCTTTGTATCCTGTGAAGTGCTTGTTTCAGCTAAGGATGCCACTTTTAGCTCATAGCTCATTCATTGCTAATGCAGGCCAAGAAGACATAGCATATATTGGATGAACGAACCCCATGAAATTTTTTCAGCCCAAGTCAATTGCGTTCATTGATTTGGTGAGTAATAGTAACATTATATTGCGACAAATATGCACTTGGAGATTGAAGAAATCTGCAATTTCCCCAATCTGCAAAATGGTTATAAGAGAGAGTTCTTGTATGTGAAAACTAATCCTAACCCTTATTGTCCTCCTTAACTGTGTATGCAGAGCATTCTGCAATAAATTCCATATTGTATTGCAAATGTTCCCCCTCTATAATCATTCAATGAATTCATAGCAAACCACTGTCTTGGACAAGACTGAATCTGAATCTGCTGATTCAGGAACGTGAGAAATTTATTCGGTTTAGCAGATTTCCTCTTCTTCTTCTTTTTTTTTCCTTCAGAAACTTATAATAACAATAAAATTCCTGAGACTGTCGCGCCAAGAAAGCTACTATAGTTCCAGGGTTGAAATCAGAAACTCCAAAGAATGATTGAGCCAAAATGCAAAGGAGAAACTATATCCTAATCGTTTCAACTCAGGACTAAATTTCAATTTGGAGAATTTAACAACTTTGTTTGGTCGTCGGCCGAACTTCTAATTCACTGTGTAATAGGGCACTAGCATGGTTTCACACTGAGCTCTGCCTGCCATGAAATGCCTCCATCTTGAAATTAGATAAATCGTGGTCCTTTCATCCGATCATTGGGATATATTTGCCTTTGCATTAAATCATTAAATGTCTTTTAAGGATCACAGACTAACACAGAAGATGATGGATTATACGGTAAACCAGAGAGGATATTGATAGGTCATTAGTGCATTATCATCCCAAATATGAAGTAGTGCATCACTGTTATCAATAAAAATGTTTATAAGATAAATATTACAATAAGAGTTACATATCTTAAGGGTTTAAAAATAAATGGTATAATTGATTTAGAAAAATCAATTGACTAACATTAAAGTGATATTCTACATGCCAATTAACACAAATTTTATTTTTAGGGATAGAAAAAATGGTTAGAGTTCAGTCTAATCCGACTCAAAATCAATAGATTTGATCCAAGTTCGTTAAGTTTAGACTATAATTAA
Organism: Erythroxylum subrotundum; assembly: GCA_027563845.1. Lineage (NCBI taxonomy): Eukaryota > Viridiplantae > Streptophyta > Magnoliopsida > Malpighiales > Erythroxylaceae > Erythroxylum > Erythroxylum subrotundum. The sequence goes on from JAOQMQ010000196.1 coordinate 34,731,469, forward strand.
ACTTTTTTATAAAATTTTGATTTTAAGTCGACCGGTCGGTACGAAATTGTATTCTAAACACTGGTTAAAACTTGATTAGGCTTAGGTTTAAGTCATATTTTATTTCTTATCGAGTTTGAGTTTAGACGATCCCAATTAAAATTCAAGCCAAATAAAAAAAAATTGAGAGGAACTTGGACCTACATCTCTTCTCATAGGTTAACAATTTATTTTAAATTTATAAATATATATATTAATTTTTTACTTACAATAAATTTTAAAATATTAGAAGACACTAAAATAAATAATGAATTTTTGATAAGGCAGGAAAGTTGTTAAAAATTTTATAATTTTAATTTTATTTGTAATCTACAAAAACTGTTAAATATTTTATAATTTTAATTTTATTTGTAATTCTGCCTTTCTATGTTTTAGATTATCTGAATGATTCTTTTATTGCTATTTCTAATAAACAACAAGGATAAAATTAGGGATGGCAATAGGCCGGCCGGACCCTCCTCGACGAGCCACAGACGGGTTGTCCCGATCCGGTTTTATGTTTTTTTTAAATTTAAAAAACGACGTCGTTTTTTACCTTCTTGTCCCGGCTTGTGACCCGATTAGTTTTGTACCTTCCTGTCCCGGCTCGTGATCCGATTAACTCTAGCTAAAGTCGGGCTGGGCCGGGCCACGTTAAAACTAGTTTAACTTAAGATGAAGAAGAATAGCTGGAAAAAAATTTGATATTTATTTCACATTGTTGAACTTGGCTAGTTCTTTGGCTTCGAATTCAATATAAATGAATATATCATATAATCGTGTTTTTTGCTTAATAAACTTGAGAAACAATCTCTAATAGTTTTTTCAATAGCTAACCCAATAAAGCGATTTAGAATAGGAAGTATAACATTTATTTTATTATATTGAGCTATTTCATAATGGGAAAAAGAAAAGGGTTAATATATGCATTAAAGTATAGAAATAAACATAATTACCAAATATAAATATTTTTAAAGGTAAAATGTCTATATGCCATCATCTAATTGGTGATCATATTAAACTTAACCCTACATTGTGCAAGTTAATGAGACGTTTTCTTCATTTACAAGATTAGATCTTTTGTTACATTAACCACTCCTAATCATGTGTCAGTTAATCCTATCCACATATTTATGTAAAATTCACGTAAATATGTGGATAAAAATAATTGACACAAGATTGGAACACTATTTTAGGAACAAAGGATTTCGTGTGGTTATATACATAATTGAATGTTAAAGCATTTTATTGGACACTTGAATAATTATATTCTTATTATCCAAACTACACAAAAATGCAACTAATTTTTGCATAATCTCTTTTTAGATAAATATATTGCTCATATTATTTCTTTCCATAATTAAACTTTTTTTTAAGAAAAATTATTGAATTTCTAAAAAATTAATAATTATTACACAAAAATCATGTATATTTTTACTTAATAAGATGAAAGTTCTCTATAATAAAACCTTATAAAAGCTTTGAGAGGTTATAAACATAATATCATATTTAATTTTTCATAATTGAAGATAAGAGCTTCCAATTTGTGGAGCAATCCAATGTCCAACTGATGCATAAACCAAGAACGTCAAATAGCTTCATCAACAAGAATAAATTTGACAGAAATTAAAGACCTAAAAGAGTTCTAGCATCCACCATGTCCTTGGAAAAATGAATCCATTTAAGCAAAAGAGATAAGCTATTCAATAAATTTACATTTCACACAATGGATCACCTTTTTAGCGTAAAAATTAAGTGTTAGATGTAGCACAATCACAAATCTCTGTGTCTGAACTTTCTTACATTCTCCTCCAGATCTGTATCAAGTTATAGCAGATACATAGAAGCCTTAGAGCTCATTTTGTTGGGTATCCTTTTAATCATCTTTTATCCACCCCAATCTCTGCATTCATTATATAGACTTTCTTCTTAGCAAAACCATGGCCGCGAGCTAATCATCATAATTGTAAAACAAAACATGGAATGTTTTTGGTTTTACGATGAACTCTCAACCAATTACCAATTGGCTACAACACAACCAGAACTTTGTGGGAAGAAAGAAATCACATGATCAGTGGAGATGATCTTTCACCAGAAGGAAAGCCAATATTGCACTGAATATGATGGTTGAGAATTTGAAACCAAGCTTATGAGCTCCACCCTTGATAGGGATTCTTGTTGGCAGGGCACACTCTTCTCCATTGAAGAAAACCTTCTTAGGGAATCCGTCACCTTTCACTATGTTGATGTGTGGTGTGTGCTTTTTGGTAAAAGATATGACAGATTGTTGCTTTCCAGGCACTCTAGGATCTCCTTTCCTAGTACCATTTACCTCTGCAACCAAGAAATTCAAGCCAGGCAAGCCTTGGAAGAAGATTGTTTTGTTGTCTATCTTACTCCCATTGAAGGAGTACACATTTTCATATCCAGGAAATGCCTTGCCCATTTGAATGGCAGCAAACCAATCTTCAAAAGGAGTACTATCCCAGTTGAAAAGTGTGATCCTGGCAGTCCATCCACTCTTGTAATCTGCATTTACGTGCCAATTGATACTCACAGGACAGTTATCAGGACAAGGCCTAGGATTTGGAACCTTGAATTTCTTCATATGAGCCCAAGCTAATGCCTTGGCAGTTCTGTTTTCGAATGGCACAAGAAGAGCTTCTGCAGGAAGAAGCATGGAACTAGCCTTCTCGCTGCAACGTGTATTGTCTTCACAGCCACAGGCACAAGTATTGCAAGGAATTACTGATTCATTATAGTAAGCAGAGAAAGAAACACAGCATCTGGTTTGCTGTGCCTTTGGACGGGTAATGTTGCAGACCACTTGCCAACTAGCAATAGCTGTGCTATAAGACTGAAGACCACTTGAATCTGGAAACTCTGTCGGGTCTACTCTGATTGGAGCTCCACACTTGTAATGAGGATTGACAACCCCTTCAATCTTCCAATGTTGTGGTGGCTCCAGAGCAGTTCTGTTCATGTTAGGTGGGAGCTTGTACACTTGCATCTGGAAAATCGACCTTGCTCTGCTCTCATCCATATAAGCTGGTAACAGACTACCATTCCTACAACAATATGGCAACTTTCCAACCTTGGAATCATTGGCTCTTTCTTTAGGAAGATCGGAAATCACGGGCTTTTTGTCGCAACTCATAACCTCGGAAAAGTCCAAATCTGCATAGTATTTTCCCGCAGGGCCATACATGCAGGTAGCATAGTTTCTTGAGCGAGTGTAGGCTCCTCTCATGCTGTAAATGAACTCTCCGTTCATCCATTCCCAGGTCAAGTTCCAGTGGTCCAGACGGCCTAATTTGTTGGTATTATCAATTGTAACCTGAGCAAGATAGTTGTTTCCATAGGCTTGAAGAACATCGTATGTGAAGGAAAGATCGCCGTATCGACGAGTAAAGAACTTGGTCTTCTTTACTTTTACCTTGTATTTAGGATCCTTCTTGCAACAAACTTGCATGTAGGTTTTCCCTGAGACAATTAGTAATCGAGAAGATTGGAATGGAAAGATTAGAATGGAATCCAGTGAAGAACTTTACAAAACACAACAAAGAGAAACTGGTGCGAAAAAATAAAAAACTTGTCATCTGAAATAAAATTGTCCTTTAGCTCTTTCGTCGTGTAATTTTCTAAAAACTGAATTGGAATCATTGTAAGAGTTGACATGTACCAACCCTGAAATACTGACAACTTTTTATGTGTGATTGCTTCCATGCATTTTAGGAAAGAAGTGGGAACGCAATGTGAGCTGGGAAGATTATGATCTAATGGATACACGCAGTTAACTTTCAAAACAAGAACATACGAGCAGTGTACATACCTTTCCTCGTGGCTTTAGGACACTTGAAGCCATCGTTAACAAGCTTGATATCCTTAGGCATTGGCACCGCTCCTCGCTTCAACCCAAACTGCGTGCCGGTGATTTCAATCTGTTGCGAAATTTGAGTGAAATCTCCCGCAGTTTCAATAGCAGTCTTGAGATCAGCATTTCCGTTTCCGGCAAAGGTTGTGCCGTTGCCAGCGGGTGTAGGCAAATCTTCGGCATCTACAACGACCGCCCCGTCAACCGACACCAGAATCTCTCGGTGTTGGAAGCCTATAAACATCTTCCAAGCCTGGAGCTCCTCCGTACCGGCATTGGTAATGGTTGCCGTGGATTTGAACGCCCATGCCTGAGCAGTCACGTTCTTTACATGTGGATACTCTTTTTCGCGCGAGGTAAATGCATAGGTTAGAAAGATACCATTACAATTGTTCAATGCTGGTGGTGGGGCTTCAGTTTCAGTCTCATCTTGAGCATGGCAAACATTTACAAACACGGAGACATATACAATAAGTACGAGGATCAAAAGTTGCTTGGCAACTTTTGTCCCAAGTTTGAGCTTCATTGCCAGTTTACTTGCCAGGCAAGCAAAATGTTTACTTGAGAAAGAGAATGTAGTGGTGGACGTGACGGTGGTTTGGGGACTGCCGCGTTCAAATCAGAACGCGGCGACTGAGGGAAATGGAGGCA
>JAOQMQ010000196.1:34746818-34761599 GCA_027563845.1 Erythroxylum subrotundum
TATTCGATTTGTCAAATAGGACCAGTTTCCTTTCTTGTTGCAGTTGATAGCTTTGATGGGGAACTTGATTTTTGTTGTTGTGTGCTCTCAATCGAACCCTGAGCCTTGAAGTTTCAAAATGCAAGAATTTGCATACTTCAGCTCCAACCTTTTTGCCATGCATTGATTTATTCCATCTTCCGATATTTAGGTGTCAATGAAAACTGAGGTCACATGGGTTCGTGACATGCTTCGGGGTGACGATGCATTTGAGTTGCAGGTGAAACTTCTAAAGCAAGTTCCTGAAGAGTACCCGTACAAGGATGATGAATAATATCTTGTGATCCTTTGAGCTTCCTCTGTAACAAAATTTCATTTCTCGTCTGAAAGGATGACTATTTTAACATATTTCTTCCCCAACATCTTATCAAGAACAGAACTTATAGTTGATGATCTTATGTTTTGTTGATTTTTGTTGTATTATGGATGAAGCATGATAGGTCAGATTCAAGAGTCCTATTAATTTTAATCTGTTAAGAAACAAATCTTAATTACAATGTAATTGATAGATGTTGAGTCTAAGTTTAAAGGTTAAGATGCTATAACAATGTGACCTATATTTTAAGTAATCCGACTAAATAATTTTAATTTATTGAAACACTGAAGAAGTTCTTCTCTTGATTGGAAAAAGAGTTGTAATTACATACCAAATTATTTTAATTTGGAACAACCATGTTTAGACCGGTTATTTAACAGAAAACTTCCTCGCACAACGGAAGAAGCTGCCACCAAACTTCCAACCCGATTCATTTATTCTCACCCGCCGCGTACATGTCAATTTGGACAAACAAATGAATCCGAAACCCCATTGGCCCAAATCGTAAACCGGGAATTAACAATGAAAAAACGTAGACCGACGACGACGACTCCTATCTCCAAGTCTTGCTTATAAAAAGAAACCAAAAAAGGGCAAAAACGATACCGGCAACTCTCACAAGTTTCTTGATCTGAAATCTGAAGTACATTTTTCGGAGTTTGGTCTGAAAGAAAAATCAATTATGGAGCGTGGTGGTTGTGGGAGGTGCTGTTTTAGCTTCATTTTCACGTCAGGCTTAACGGCTCTCTTTATGTGGCTGAGTCTCCGCACCTCAAGTCCTAAATGTTTACTTCGAGACTTCTACATCCCTGCTCTTAACAGAACCTTAAACACTACGGGCAACACAACCCTTTACTTTAATCTCACACTAGAGAATACCAACAAAGACAAGCGTGTTTACTATGACCCTGTCAATGTAACCTTTTATGACAGTCATAACAAGAATCACTCCATAGCAAACTACACTATTCCAGCCTTTCGACAGGGTCACAAGAAGAAGGCTACTAAGGGTGGTGGGGTTAATACAACGGGTCTTGACCGGGGAGCTGTTTTGGTTAATGGGTCGGCGGTTTTCCGGGTGGATATGGCTACTTTGGTGAGGTACCAAATTATTTTTTGGAAAACGAAGAGGCACAAGATTATGGTTGGTGCGGATGTGCGAGTCAACGACCAAGGTACGTTAGTCAACCCCAAAAAAGGTGTTAAGCTCAAGTCTGATGCGGCGAAGACTAGCATCTGCTTTGGGAAGACAGGAGTTTCAGTGATTAGTTTCTTGATTTTTGCTTTTTGATTAGTTTATTCTGATATGAGATTGATTTCTTTTTGCAATTTTTAGTAATCGTTTTCATTTTTAGCAAGTTTTTGCTTCTGAAAATTGTTAGTTTCAATCATGCAAACGCATATATTCGGTTTCTTTGTAGATTAGATTGGCCAAGGTTTCAGGTTCAAATGATGTCGATCACTTGCAACCACAAAGTTTGTTTGTTATTGCTAAGTTGTTGCAAATGTTTGAATCTGTTATAGTACACTTGGCATAAATTATCGAGAGAATATATGGTGGACATGGAAGCTTAGCTGTAAAATGTAATATTATTCTATTGTTTAAGGAGGGTTTATAATAGAATGACATGAAATAAGATTAGAAGATGAGAGTTTTATATTACGTCTCATTCTTAAAAATAAGAAAATTTTAATTTAGAAGATTTAAGATAGAATGTAAAATAATAAAAAACTTTTTACTTTATTACATTATAAATCCTTCTTCCAAATAATATTTTACATTATAAACTCTTCTATCCTTTTTAAACAATAATTTTCATATATCACATTTATTTACATTCTATTCCATTATAAATCATTCCATTTCATTTCGTTAAAAACCTTACTTTCAACCACACGTACTCTCAAAGTTTTTTCTACTGTTATAAGAACACCTCATGCCTGGAGACTTGTTAGCTAATAAGTAAGCCCTTGGCATCTGTTGCTGCAAATTGTGCTCCTATGAATGCTCAGTGAGATAAAGACTTGAAAACACTAAGCAACTAGATGGTGTAATGAACTGAGGACTTTTGAGTCTACACTGAAGTAAAGGGGAATCGTTTGTATTGATTATTCAACAGAGCAGGGTCTAAAGTAATTCATTTTCTTCAGGTACTTTCTGCCCCTCTCAGTTCTCACTTGGTGAGTTGGTGTTTGATTTTTTTCATTCCTGTCAGAAGAGTTAACACTCAGTTTTATAAGTTATTGTAATTCAAGATGCTTAGACAATGCAACTTGGACTCCATTTGTTAGGCTAAGAAAGCTCAGATTCATCAAAATCAACAGCTAAATTTGGTTCCCTTTTTGATTAATAGAGCAAGCCACTTGATTTACCAAAAAAATGATACCTGGTTAAAGACTAGTGATTCTGGGTGATCTTCCCATGAAAAGAAAAACAGGACGTTTCCATAATAAATCATTATGGAGTAAAAGCCATTCGTCCTTACCCTAAATACAAAATCATTTATGTTCACAAAAATCAGCTTCAATTCTCTGGGAAGGTGCCATTTTGTAGTTCTACAAGTGAGTAATATGCTCCTCGACGATCCAATGACATAAGTTCGCTATGAGTTCCATGTTCGGTAACTTTTCCATTCTTGATAACTGCAATGCAGTCAGATTTTTGTATTGTGGATAACCTGTGTGCAATAACTATAGAAGTTCTACCAGCCATAATCTTCTCAAGTGCCTCTTGAACTAAGCTCTCTGAGACACTGTCAAGTGCACTAGTAGCTTCATCCAACAGGAGGATGGCAGGATTCTTTAGTATTGCACGAGCAAGAGCTATCCTTTGTTTTTGGCCTCCAGATAGCTGAACTCCTCGTTCCCCGCAATAAGTAGCATACCCATCTTTCATTCCACTGCCAGAAAGTAAAGGAAAATGATCAATTAGGAGCTTAATTTGCTTTCATGGAAATTATTATGCAAAAGTTATCTTCTTTTTTTTTAGTACATTTATCAAGCAAGCTAATATTTGAGCTACTACCTTGATAGATCTTGGTATTAGTTTCTGATAGATTGAGATGGCCACCTTCTTAAAATTCATCACTTAGGTTCTTAAAATAGAAAGTTTGAACATGCATGCATAAAACTGAGAAAGTATCTAAAGTACCGTCACTTCATACCTGATAAATTCATGTGCATTGGCAAGAGTTGCAGCCTTCTTTATCTCGGATTCTCGCATATTCTCTTTACCATAGACAATGTTTTCGCGGATAGTTCCAGCAAAGAGGGTAGGCTCTTGGCTGACTAAGGCAATATAGGATCTGAGAACCCTTAAATTGTAGTTCTTAATATCCTGTCCATCAATAAGAACTGTTCCTTTTGAGGGATCATAAAACCTCTCAATAAGACCAATAATAGTAGATTTGCCAGAACCACTTGGCCCTACTAATGCTACTGTCCTTCCTGCATCAATGCGAAGGTTCAGGCCATTTAAGATCATCTGATCTGGTCTTGTTGGATAGGCAAATAACACATTTTGGAAGTCCACACGCCCTTTTATCTCTTTTTTAATGTCCAAACCCCAAGACTTCTCCGGATCAATCTCACTTTTCCTGTTAAGGATTGAAAATACTGATCTAACAGCATTGCTTCCTTTAGATAAATCATTAGTCATACTTCCTGCTTCTGCGATAACATAAGCAGTGAAAACAAGTATCAAAAAAGCTTGGAAAAGGTGCTCTGGAGTAATTAACCCCTGTGTCAAGAGCTTCCCACCATACCAGTAGGCTAATGTTGTAGAAGCTGTGTTAAAAAACTGAGAGCTGAATAAGCCAATGCCAGAAAGCCAGGAATGTTTAACACTCTCCTCTTTAGGGCCTCTCAAAGTGGCCTTGAAAAGTAGCAAGATTTTTTTCTGAGAAGAGAAGGCAGTTATAGTTCTGTGGTTGATAACTGCTTCACTTGCTAGTTGGCTTCCCTCTTTCTGGGCCTTCTGTGCTTTTCCTGCCATACTTTTCATTATGACAGTCCTCAGATAGAAGCTTCCAACAACCAATGGCTGCACAGCTATCATGATAAGAGCTAGCCTCCAGGAGAGTATGATTGCCAATATATAGGCAAAGAGAGAGCCAAAGAATGCCTGAATCAGTAACGACATCCGGTCTCCCACAAGAGACCGAACAGTGCTGGCTTCAGTGGCCAACTTAGCGCAAATTGATGCACTTGTGTTGTCTTCATCATCAAACCACCCTATCTCGAAAGTCATCAGCTTTGCAAGCAGTTTCTCCCGCACTCTCTTTGTCAACTTTTCACCCATAATTGCAAAATTGTAGTGTTGGAGAAGACCTGTGGTGAAGTTGAGGGCACCAATACCTAAGAAAACAAGGGACAAGATTCTGGATTTATGCTTGATAGCAGAATCATTTGTGCCAAAGTAGTTCCATATGAGCAATCCCACACAGTAAGCATTTATGGGTTGAACTGCCCCAGAACCTATTGCAGCCAATGATCCAATTAAGGCTGTCACCCATTCAGGTGCATTCATTTTCAGCAGAAGCCACTGAGAAGGAGCAGGTTGAGACAGTTGATTTAGGTCATCTTCATAGCTTTCATCATCAGAATTATAGTGGACACTGAAGGAATATGGTGTGCCTAAGGAGAATCCGGGGCTGAAGGGGTTGATGCCAGGAGTGCTTGGTGCACTTGGCCACACACTTTGGGGGCTTTGACCAATGTTCATCTTATGGTGGTTCTTCCCATCATTGTTATTGTAGTCATCAGGTACATTGTTATTGTAGTCATCAGGTACAGGTACTATGTTATGAGTTGCTCCCTCTTGTAATTGCACCATTTTGAAGTAGTCCCCATTTCTTTTTACCAGCTCTTCATGTGAACCTGATTCAACCACTCGCCCAGCTCGAAGAACTACAATCAAGTTCGCTGCTCTGATCGTCGAAAGTCGATGAGCAATGGTGATTGTTGTCCTTCCTTTTGATACATTGTCAATTGCCTCTTGCACTATTTTTTCAGAGTGTGAATCCAGTGCACTGGTTGCTTCATCTAACAACAGAATTCTGGGGTCCCTGATCAGAGCCCTCGCAATGGCAATTCGCTGCTTTTGCCCACCAGACAATTGGAATCCAAATTGGCCAACCTATTAAATCCCCAAAATACGTTTTATCATTTACAAGTACTGTACTTACATTAATATTTTACCACTCATAATCCTCTTTATATGCAAAATACCAAAGTCGTCAAGACCTTGATAATTTCTTGGAAAGCAGGTACCACATTTCATAGTTCCAGGGTTAACATGCTTGCATTCTACGAAACTATAGCCTACAAACATGACATTCTGAAAGTACAAGAAACATTTTATACTTAAGAACAAGGTATCTGAAATATGTTTGCAGAAGTTTTCAAGTGTTTTTACACCAACACTATCTTGAGCTGATGAGTAAAAGTTGAGAGAGACAGCCTGATAAAAAGTAAGAAACTAGTGGAAAGATTAGCTTAGCTTACTTGAGTTTCATATCCATCTGGTAACTTAACGATGAAATCATGAGCATTTGCAGCCTTAGCAGCATTTATCACATCCTCAGTGGAGGCTCCTTCCTTACCAAACAATATGTTCTCTTTAATTGATGTTGCAAAGAGGATTGGCTCCTGATTAACCATACCCATCTGTATTCGCAGCCATTTCAGCTGAAGTCTTCTTATTTTGTGACCATCCAAGAGAATATCTCCTTCAGTGGGATCATAAAATCTTTGGAGCAATGCAACAAGTGTGGACTTTCCAGAGCCACTGCCACCAACAATACCGACAGGTTTACCAGCTGGAATTCTCATATTCAATCCTTGTAAAATTATGGTTTCTGGTCTTGAAGGGTAACTGAAATAGATATTCCTGAATTCAATCTCTCCTCTCACATAGGACAAAGCCTTCCCTTTTTTGTCGTCTGAATCTATAGCAGGCGCTCGGTTAATCATCTCGAAGATGCGTGTAGCTGCGGCTTTAGCCTCTGTAATGGAAGTTAGATTGGGGAGTGCACCCAGAACACTCCTGCAAATAACAAAACAGGAAACATAAAAAGAAGAGTTTTTAAAAATCAGATTACTGAAGACTAGTTGAAGAACATTTGCATAAAGAAGTGACTCACAGCCCTCCCATGATGATATTGATTCCAGCTACAAAGACAGAGCCACCTTTCTCTCCTTTCTCAGTCACCAATATTGTGCCAACCCAAGCCTGAAAAGCCCAACTTACATAGATCATTCCCATGCTCCCCATCAATAAGCCCTTGGCAAAACCTTGCTTTATTCCTAATTCCAATGTCTTTTCAAGTGCACTACTGAACCTGTTCAGTGTTTGACTCTCTGCAACATATGAATATACGGTTCTTATAGAAGAAATAGCCTGTTCTGCGATCCCACCAGCGATGCCATACGCTTCCATAGTCTTCATTATGACATCCATCATTAACTTCCCGAATACGAGTCCCGGAAAGATGAACAGCAATGTCAAAGGAAGAGCAGCAAGTGCCAGCTTCCATGACAAAATAAAAGAAGATAAAAGGCAGAAGAAGAAGGTTGACATGTATGTGAGGCAGTCTGGTATCTGCATCCAGACAAAGAAAATATTTCATTTTCAAACAGCATGGCCAAGAGTTTGAGATCACTTCAATTTCCTGGCAACTTAACCAAAAACTATTCTGCATCCATGTTTCAGTTCCCTATGGTCATGATGAATATCATGTCTTATTTCCCTTCGATCTGAAGCATAATATGCTGAAAAATTGACCGTGGATATGCATGGTTTGTATGTACCAAATTCTTCTTGTTGAATTTTCTCCCAGCAATAGAGGATTGGGAGTTGGAGGTCACAAGTTCAAAGCTTGATAAGATGAAGACAATTAAGGAGATTAAGGGCTTCAAAACATTTGATTTTTCCTATTGGATATTAGTCTTATCATATTTTCTGGTCAATCTTTTTGTTCACTTTTACGTTTTTGGCAATAGAATTTCTTTCTCTGTGTGGAAGAATGCTTCTTTTCACAAACACCGTGTAAAGAAAGCAGCAATCCTCGTTGACTATGAATCTTTACTCCATTTATACACTTTCTTCAATTGTTTCCATTTTGTCTACTTGTTTTCTTCTGTTGAATATATAAGCCTTTGTCTTTGATAATAGCACTCCAGAGACAGATGCCTCTTTTACCATCTAAGTTATTGCTCTGCTTCCAGGATACTCAATGCAACATTCATCCTTATAGAAATCTTTCCTTGTGGAGTTTTGAGTCCTCAATTCTTGGATTTTAAGTGCAACTTTATGGGAGCAAGAAATACACAGAAACTCTTACCTTCTCACATATTGCAACTTGGATTGAGTTGGCATCACTTGAGACGGTGGACACAACTTGAAAAGTTGTAGAAGAACCAGCTTCCTGGGTGTCAAAGAAACCAACTTCTTGTCTAAGAACTGATTTCAGATATTCCATTCTCATCCTTGAAGTCTGCCGTTCAGCAGTCCTTGTCCAACATACGCCTTCTGTAATAATGGAAGTGAACAGAATAGATTCTCACGAGTTTCTCTAAGTACGAGTAACGCCACAATTATATAGTTCTGTTTACTAAACCGTATCCAGTACTTCATGTTTTTAGAACATTTTTCAATAACTAGATCAGAGCTATCAGGACCAAACTTACCGACAAAAGCAGAAAATCCAACAGCAAGAGCAACATACAGCAGCTTGAGTGAATACTGGCAAAATTTGAATCAACAGAATGACCATCAGAACATGAAAATACATAATATCATCATAGATAAGAAATTATTTTGGACGAAAGGAACATGGAATTTGAAAGTTTTGGTCCAAGTTTCAGCCTGAATAGATACCATTTCCGGTCCAAATTAGAGGAAACAAAATAAAAGATTGAAAGAAACGAAAATTCAGATCACTTCTAATCTCTCTAAATGCCTTTTTATCAATATGGAAAAACATGCATAGACTTTTATCATAACTGTAGCATACTTCAGTATTGGGGAATGAAAATAAATGTTTCAAGTATATTTCTCCGTAACATTTCATAATGCTCAAGCAACAGATTCCATCGCCTATATGTATAGCAAGCAGAAAGAGATATATGCATGTACTCAATATATGATACGTTTGCTCAACTGTTACAGTATGAAGTGAGCTAATGCTTTAAATTCCTTACGAAATCCTTAATTTAACACTGATTTGGCTGACTCTACTCTTTCTCCATAGCATATATGAAGCCAACGGCCAAATTATTATATCCCTTCAACTTAACAGAACTATGACAGGATTCTGAAAAGAGATGTTGCACTTCTTCGTCATCATGATTTTCTGTAAATTGCTTAGTTCAACTGGTCTCATTAACATATTCCAAAATGGTTCTTCTACAAGAGGACTAAGAGAAGGCCTACACTGCTTACCTCATTTACAGTGTGTATAGACAAAGAACTACCAGTGCTTCCATATTCATTAATTACATGGCTAAGAACAAACATCATAAGAGGGTATTGCATCCCATCTCCAATGCTGCCCAAAGTCCCAAAGAACATCAACAATTTGTCTGTGCCATCTGCATATCTAAACATGCTATCTTCACCCCCCATTGCGCTTATGCTCCTTCCGTTTGAGCTATGTGTGAAGTTCCAAGGATTTTTTGGTTCATTAATTCTTCTATGAAACTTATCGACAGATTGCTTTTATATACACGTTATTAGAAAGAAACAGCAGCTTAATCATGCAGGCCTCTGTCTCTTTCGTTGTTCTTATCAATGGTTTTGCCAATTCCGAATACATTAAAAACTGATAGTAATTTAAACTAGCCGGCTCCAATTTGATGATACATTCCATTGCCAGCTCTGTCGAAGGTATTTTATTTATCCTTTGAGACGGCTGCAAGCGCTTTTAAATTCTTTCTTAGCATTTTTGTACGTTCCAAAGGCTAAAGATAATTAAGATATACAAAACCAATCTAATAAGACTTTGGTTTAGAAATTCTATGCTATGATTAATCAAATATGCTTATGCATTGTTATGCACGGAAAATATAGAATCAACTCTACACATACAAAGTCTATATTTAACTCATTCATGCTTAACATGTCATTGGTCTCACACTCTGCCTTCTGCTGGAGCTCCTGCCAAAGGTATAACAACAAGATGCATATTATTATAGAAATCCAATATTGTTAAAGCATAAGAAGCACGGATACGGACACGGACACGGGACACGGACACAGGGACACACCAACTTCTAAAATTTGGTGGACACGGACACGACATATATATATATATATATAAAATAAAATTTAGAATTAAGAAAAAAAAATTCAGAATTCATAATATGATATATATTAATTGATGTGTTTCAAGACTTTCAATTGGCCAATTGAGTCCCTTTTCTTGAACCAGTGTGTCATAGATTTAGTGTAAGAAATGAAATTTCGTAAAGCCTTGTAAGTAAGCAGCTGCCCAATTGAGTCCGACCCGTCTTAGTCGTGTCCGAGCTGTGTCCGAGCCGTCTACAGACGTGTCCGAGCTGATAAATTTTTTTTTTTATACCAACACGTAAGAACACGTGTCCACCCGTGTCCGGTGTGTGTCCGTGTCAGACATACGGATACAACTCCATTTTGCTGTGTCCGTGCTTCTTAGGTTAAAGCTTTATAGTGTCCTCTATTGGGCAGTAAAACACCTACTTCGTTCTTTCCGCTAATTGTTCTTTCTTTTATAGACAAGGGATGTTACTGTCGAAATCCTCATAGGTAGGACCATCCATCATGTATCAACTGACTAGTAGGCTTAGGACGTGTGTCTGTAGGAAGTTTTTTACTATTTTCCCAATAAAGATATTGAATGAGTCAATTTAAGTTTGTGATAGCAAATTTGAAAGTGACCTTTGACTTTTTGCAGCAGAAAGCCTCGGCATATGGACATCTCAGATGTAATGTCTGTATAGCTACGAATCTGAAAAGTAGCTTGGAATTTTCTCCATGAATCATGTTTCTAGAGTATCAAATCAACTTCCATTATACTTTCATTTGGCATTGCTCCATCTCATTATGATTCCGATTTTTTTGGTCTTGGGGTCTTGTCTTATGCAGCTGTATCATGGGTTGCAGCTTGCAGGTAATGTCTCACTTGAAGATGGGGTTCTTAACAGTTTCAGGTTATGAAAGATGGGGATCATAACGCCCTTCTAGTAATGGCAAAGGCACACGCAAAGCCTTTTTAATTCCAAGAAAACAAAGAAAAAGTTGAGTTTTGCGAATCTCATAAATTAATCTAAAACTTATGTAGTGCATTGCTACCTTGTAGGAATACTTCTTGTGTCGAGGTTACTGAGAACTAAGCTGTCATCCATTTAGCATATTGTTTGTAGGAATCTAAACACTTCTGTGGAGCTTGCAGCCTCAGAATAATCGCATCACCTGTGATATATTTTATATCTTCCAAGTAAGCAACTATCAGAGTGATAGCTAGTCATTCTCACCTGTTACTTTTTATATAGGCGAATTATCATGATTAACTTTCAGAGTGACAGCTACTAGCCATCCTCAAAACTACTAACTTTTGTGATTATTATCTGGAGAATTCACTTGTATTGAGAAGGAAGGAATGTATACATTGAAGAGGTTTTGTATACACTCAAAGAACACAATTAGTTATTTACATGAAAAGATATTCCAACTTGAGGAACAAAATCCACTCAGAATGTTGGTAAAATTTTACAAGGGAATGATGATTGACCATTTGGATCCCAGAAAGTTTTTGGAAGACGTGTATAAACTTTCCACTCTTATTTGTCAAATGAGTCTCCACATACTATCATTCCTAATGACTGAGTCAGCAAAATTCTAACTACTGATAAAGAATTAGAACAGGTTTTAATTCCATGATCCTTCTCATGTTAATTAATATCCTAGATTTGAGGCTCTCTCAACAGAAGGAAATCAATCTTTATCAAGTTTAATAGTGGTATAAACATAGATTGCACATTCTCATAAGCAAGTCGAAGTCATTGTCGCTTAAAGAAACCATTGAAAATTTTGGTTTAACTGTTGCAAGCAGTAGTCAAACTTAGAAACCATCGAAAATTTAGGTTACCCATTACAAGCAGTAGTCAAACGTGCTTAACTCAAATTTCAACATCTGCATTATTTGAATACAGTGATTACTAATATAGCTCTGTATTGAATATCGGAATCAACTAGCTGCATTGTTGCAAGCGGCAAGTGGCAAGTTATTTCCAAAACGTGAATTTGGAGGTTTTAGGTACCCATCCAACAGAGGGTCAACTAGAGATTAGTAACTAATAAGTAGTAACCTTAGCAATTAGGGATGACACCTGACCGAGCTGTTGGAGTCCGGGCCTAATAAGAACATCGTTTTCAACGAAACGATGTTGTTTTGCTTATATAAGTTAGGCCTGGGTAGCCCGAGCCCTACTTAAGGCCTGATTTTTTTAGAAATTCTGAGCATGAGGCTCGACGATGTCGCAAATTGTCATCCTTACTTGCAAGATTAGTTAATAAAAATAATTTAATTCATCAATGTTGAAAACTTGAACAAATTGTCCTTTCCTTATCTTTGAAGGTTGAACCAGTTTAACAGCTTCAAAACCAATAATTACCATGTGGATGTAAGATTTGCCACATAAAGTAGATTATGGGGTTAGTTTATTGCTCTTTGTCATTGTGGAAACGGTATAATATAAAGACCTCAATGGACCGTTGGTGTGCTAAGACCAGATTATTTGTTATTAATCTGTAAATCTGCCACCTAGTCCTAGTCCTAGTCCTCCTAGGGGGCGTGTTGCATCAACTTTTGGTCTGACGACTTTTCATTTGGTAACCATTTTCTCCACCCAATCACTCTATGATGATGATGATATTTGAGTCATCATCCCTATGTAGTCTTCGTACGAGCACTGCTGCTTGGAAAATCAATCTTCATTTACTTTGACATTTCTTCACTCCTTTTCTATGCTGGTCAATTCCAATAATCAGACCAATCAATATCATATACCAAACTGTTGGTCAAATTTTCATGTTGCGGTCCCTAATTGCATATACCACATGAAAACTTCCTGTTAATTGCTGGTTCCAGTTTCCAGGTTCTTATGGATGCAAGACTGTACAAAGTTGCCAAATCTGGGAACGTATGTTTTCTCAGACAACTTCTGAATGAAAACCAAAGCTTACTTGCCAAACTAACTCCTCATGAGAACACAGCTCTTCATATTGCAGTGCTGTATGGACACCAAGATGTTGCTGCTGAAATCTACTGCAGGAGCAGATCCCTGCTCACTAGGCCAAACATACACGGAGACACCCCTCTTCATGTGGCTGGAAGGTGCGGTCACCTCTCGATTGTCAAGTTTCTTGTGAAAGAAATTTTATGCGAGTCCTGGAAAAATATTGAGAATGGGATAGTTTTCAATTTTGAGCTTCTAAGGCAAGGCAATGAAGAGAAAAACACAGTCTTGCATGAGGCTGTCAGGAATGGTCATCTCGATGTCACCAAGTTCTTGCTAGAGGTTGACCCCGTGTTAGCTTGTTATCATAATCATGGCGGCGAGTCTCCATTGTTTGTTGCAGCTAGAGATGGGTTGAGAGATATTGTGAATCAAATTTTGATTGCAACTTCATCTTCAGCTCATGGAGGATCTGATGGTCAAACAGCTCTGCATGCTGCTATTATGTGGAAACATTCTGGTATGCTTCCTGTCATTTCAGAATATACGGTTGGTTACTTACTAATAAATTACAAAATGTAATTATTCTCATGATTATTGTTATTCCACTTTGATATACAATTATAAGTATGTGTATAATCAGAGTGGTGATTTCATGAACATCAGTCCTAAAATTAAGCACAAGATATCAGCATTCTATTGAAACAGTATATTGTTTTCTGTAACTTCGTTCTTTCATTAATTGAAGGCATCGTGGAAGACCTTCTGAAAGCCAAACCGGAGCTCGTCACAGAATCTGATCATGAAGGAAGAACCCCACTTCACCATGCAGCAGAATTGGGAGATCTTGAAACAGTTCAAAGATTGCTGGAACTCGACATTTCTGCTGTATATATGTTGGACAAAAAGGGGTATGCGCCACTTCATATTGCATCCAGGAAAGGTCATGTCAACATATTGAAGCAATTTATTCGGTGTTGCCCGGATTCTGGAGAACTGCTCGACCTCAGTGGCAGGAATGCTCTTCATTTTGCTGTTCTTAGTGGGAGAACAAACGTAGTCAGGTATATGGTGGAAGCAAAAGAACTAGAAGGGCTCATAAATCAAGCAGATACTGAAGGAAACACACCTTTGCATTTGGCCGCAATTGAAAGGAAAACATGGATTGTTTGGTACCTCATTAGGAATGATAGGGTTGATAGAACAGCAAAGAACAAAAGTGGCAATACAGCTATGGAAATAGATGAGTCGATTGAAGAATATTGTCGCACATTGCCCAGGGTAAGTGCAATCTCTTACTGCTTGAATAATTCCATAAATACCATCACAAGCGTTTCAACAAATTTCCTACATCTTTTGGGCAGAGCATGTTTACAAGCTTCTTGAGAGCACTTATCTCGCCACCATCTTGGAAAATCAATGATAAGAATACTACTCTTCTAGATCAGCACAACGCTTCGCTGCAAAATTGCAGGCAAATGGGACAGTCTCTTTTAATGGTTTCAACTTTAATCACAACACTAACATTTGTCGCCGCTTTTACGTTGCCTGGTGGGTTTAGCAATGACACCGGTCCAAGCCAAGGCCTGGCACTTCTGCAATATACGAGAAGCATGAAATGGTTCGTCGTTACAGACACCGTTGCCATGATCAGCTCATTAACTGCGGCATGTCTTATATCTTGGGGAGCTATGATCAGTGACGCATATTATATTTACTACTTTGCTACTGCTAATCTGCTAACGTATATTGCCCTTCAATTTGCATGGCTTGCCTTCATATCGGGAATATTAGCTGTTATGCCTGCACAGCGTTACCTTCATGTCATCGCCAATATTTTGGGGCTTTTCTTTCATTTTAGCAGTTCCTTGTTCCTTATAAAACTGCTGCAAATTTTACCAATATCTGAGGCCTTGCATTTAGTCACTTTTGATTTGGCAAAGATGAAGCCTAAATTTTGTAAATAATTCACTATCCCTTGTATCAATATTCAACTATTCAATTTTTTTTTTCCCTTCCATACCAATACAACTTTCAATGGTGCAAACCAACTACATCTTTGCTTCCTCGCTCCAAGTTTCGTTGCGTGCAGTGCAAACAATGTTATGAATACCGTACCGGCCTCGGTATCGAATTGGGCTCTGGAATGGAACTGTACCGATACCGGTCGGTACCGGGTACCGTTTCGGGATATTTTTTAAATTTATAAA
>JAOQMQ010000196.1:34761699-34772037 GCA_027563845.1 Erythroxylum subrotundum
AAATATATAAATTTCAAGTAAAATTTGATTTAATAATTAAAATATATTTTTAAAATATTAATATTTAAAAATAGATAACTTTAAAATTATTTTTTATAATTAAATTAATTTTATTAATAATTTGTTGATAAATATTATATACGAGATTAAAATAAATTTATTTAATTAAAAATAAATTATCTTTAAGTTTTATCTAAAATATAACTACATTGATATTAACAATCAAACAAGTTTTTGTTTTTATGAAAACAGAAAACAGAAAACGAAAATTGAAAACCACAACAAAAAAATAAAAGTAGAACCAAACGACCCCTAAGTGGACCTAAAACCCAAGCCAAGGAGTGCTACATGTATAAATGCTAGTCCTTCATGCAAGAAAAAATAAAAAACCGTAAGAGCTTACATGCAGCAAGTCTTAACTTAATCTACAGAACAACAATCTAGGAAACTAGACCTCAAATTACCTCAGGAACAATCCACCAATCGTAACCTTAGTCAAGTTATTGGCAATTTCTCCATCACAAACTGCAGCCTGGAAGGTAAATCACAGAATGAGACAATTGACGAAAAATTATGGGTCACAAATCAGTAGCAGAGACTGGCATGTAGCGAAGTAAGACAAAAAATCTTGGCTATCAGAACTTTTAAGAGCAGAAATGCAAAAGTGCAAACCTAGATATTACAAATAAATGTAGCATGTAAAGAAACCATTAGTAAAATTCGGGACAAATTTGCTCATGTCCATGCCACAATTATTTTTCACATCAAATCTGACCATCTAAGTGCCTTTGGAACTACTACAAATATCAAAGTATGGAAACATTTCCTTTTTTCCTTTTTTTTTTCTTTGGTGCATAGAAGAGTGGTTGACATTTGTTGCTCAAACAGCTCACTATATCTTCCTTATCTTCATACTAGACTGTTTTCAACATTCTAAACCAAGGAACAATAAGAAAAGATTAAAACAGATCCAGCTAACTACAGGGTCATTTAAGATGCACAAAATTCTTGTCACCAAAATTATGGGACAAGGAAGTTAAATTATTTAACTAGATGAAGGCATATTAACTTTGTCAGGAATGACAAACTGCAGATCAGTAGCTCACAATTGTTTGTTAAGGTTGCCCCAAGACAGAACAGATCCTTGCCCACAAAAATTGGACTAGCAAAGTAACAAGATTTTACAAAATGTAAAAGGTTGTGAAGCTTTACCCGAGAAAAGTTGAGAGACTGCATCAGGAGTTCAAGCTGGAACTCTGCATGGAAAAAGAGACATGGAGAAGATGTTCTAGTCTTATACATATGCATACCCTCATTCACACTAATTTACAGTCACATGTAGGACAGCATGCAACCCATGCAACGTCTTAGAGGTAGATGAACACGCATTTTGGATAATATACACAAATGAGTTTGAACGTATCCACTACAAATTAAAGAGGGAAACCATGAAGTTTTAATTCCATTCAATCAAGAAAACATTCGTGTGCCCTTAACATGAAGTGTGAACAAATCACAAAAAAAAAAAAAAAAAGAAATCTACCATAAAGGAGCTCAGTGTGGCATGGACACATGACCACCCAGTCATATGTAGTATCAAAATCCAATCAAAACCCTTAAGTTGTTGGCTAAGGTTCATGACTATTATTCTAACACAATGAGAGAAATGAAATCAAGACAAACACAGTAATGGTGTAGAGAATAGTAATTTTCTAACTCACACGGTCTTAAGGAGATCTTCAAAAGGAATTAAAAAACAAACCAGTATCTTTAATGCGTAGAAAAATGTGTTCCACAACAATAGAGACTAGAGAGCGTCCTGCTGCTTCACTAGATCGCTGCAAGCATTCAGACACACCAAACTTAATTCAGATTCTCATAGCAAGCTAACAACAGAATGCTAAAGGCTGACAAGACTTAAAATTGTTACCTGCTGAGACTTTAGATCCACGTCTCTGTTTAGGCACACATATAATCCAGTCAAGAAGCGGAGAAAAGCACGAAGACCTGCCCACGCAAGGATATCTCAACTATTAGAAGTAATGTTGCCGCAAGCAAAACAAATGTGATTGAGCTTTTGATGCTTATACCTGGTTCACTTAAAGCTGGACAGACAGCTTCAGTAATATGTAATTGAACCTCAAGCCCAACTGGATTGTTAAGTTCAGTCCTCTGCATTGTGATCTGAGAGAAAAAAAAAGTGATAGATTAGAGCCTAAGCATAACGACATTGGCTAAGGCCCACTAGAATTGCTCCAATACCAAACTCATCAAGAATTTTCTTAAGATGGATTATATGGATTACATAAGCCTCTCCAGATATTCCCTCTAGAAAACGTTCTCCCCCAAAGAAAACTCGCTTGGCACCATCATCATCTCTCTGAGTTAATCCTTCCTCAGAACGTGCTAGACTGGCATCAGCAAACATGTCAGGATGTGGCAAGAGATCAATAGATAGCGACTCCCATTCAAGTTTCTGCAAAGTTAAATTTATCATCAGCAGTAGTTTCCATAAAGCATCCAACTTGCCACCCCAGAAGAGAGTTCGATGTAAAAAAGAAACTATATACTCAGTCTTGCCAATAACAACAGAATAATATCCATTACATACAAAAGTTATTTTCAGGTATGAATGATAAAGAGTTTTTATTATTTTCAGATATGAATGATAAAGAGTTTTTATTATTACTCTGAACACATAGATGAATTTTTTTTCGTTGGAGAAATCACGTGCTTCCTTCAAATTTACAACCTACAAGATAAAACTGTCCACATAAGTAAACAAGAAAGGAATCAAGAAAACATAAAAGCACTGGATGGAAAAACTACCTCCCAATTTTCATTGGTAGTATACAGTATAAGGTTCCGTATGGTAACTGATGCCATCGGTGATGCCCTAAGATGGAAGAAAAACACTAAATAGTTGTTTGTCAACGTGAGATAAAGAATACTTTTCCATTTAACTTTACTATTTTAGGCCCATTTATAAATTTTGGTATGCTGTATGTCGATTGTTGTCATTCACAAAAGTTCAGATTTGTAAGTAAACAACTATTGCACAGAAAAGAAGAGGGATTTCAGAATAAACATAGATTGATTAACAGTCGATAAAAAGAGTCATGGAGAACATTAAAGATGAAGACAACTAGAACTTACCAAGCAGCGCCTCCCTTACGTCGAGCACCCCCACGTGTTTCAAGCAGAAGATTAACAGTTCTAACCTGAATGGTCATGCCATCTGCAATCTGGTAATAGTTAAAAAGAAGTTTCAGGTTCAATAACTAGGTCTCTTTTTTAAGAAATCAAGCAGAAGATATATACTAGAAAACCAATATTTAGTTGGTATGGCCGCATATATACTTCCACATCAACCCATATTAGCATAAATCTAAAACCATGACATGGTTGACAATAAATATATTCCTTAAATTCCAAACCAAATGGTGAGTTTGGGACCTAATAACTGAATTCATTGTCAATATTCTTCTAAATTGTTTCTTTCCATCAGCTTATAGTTATTCATGCTTGAGCAGCACAGTTAATGTTTGGGAAATAGGTGAGCATAATTTTAAGGGACTACTTCCTAGACGATACATGCAACTCATCCCCAGTTACAATGTTTATGGCCATGATAGCATTTTTGCGAACTTGTATAAATAATTTTTTATGTTTTTTCAATTACATATGTTAGGATTAAGGATAGGATCAAGTTCTAAGATATCGTCTGTCGTTGTTGACTAAAGAATAACAGAAAAAATAAACAACTTCATTAAAGACAGCACCTCACCTTATCAGCAAATCCATAGCCGCTACTTTTATTTGAGACAGTAGATGACTGGGTGCTGCATGAAGACAGAATAAATCATTACATAACTTAAACCCTCCTGATTCAATACTCAATTTTGAAGGTTTCTTACCTTGTTGCGCTACCACACAATTCGTCTGGATTCTCCTCCAACACTATATCAAGCCGATCAATTTGCACAATAATAGGTTCTATTTGCACATTACTCACATAGGGAAGCTGAAGGTCCAAAAACCAAAGAAGTAGAAACATAGCAATCAAACTGAATTAGCAGCAAGAATTCACTTTCAATCTCAGAAAATATGCAAAAGCACGAGGAGACCAAGAAAAAAATTTGAAACATGTGAATTCCCTATAAACGTCCAGCAATCCACCTATTCCTCGGCAACATAAAATTTTCAGCTTTTACCATTTAACCATTCAAAAGAATGTAATAACAATACAAGATTTCTAATAGCAGAGTGCAAGGAAGATTGTTGCAGGTTATTGCCACAATTACAGTCATATTGGTACAGTTGCTGCAGATTGATGTGGTTTATCAATTGCAATCTTTTGACCGAAACTAGGATTGCAATCCGCAATGTGAGACGAAAATTGTCGGCCAATGGCAACAACATGAATGCAAGCAGATCAATAAACAATTATAACACAATGCAAAAACTCAACTTGAATACGACAATGACAAACATGAGAAAATACTAACAATTATCTCAAATTTGCCGACTTTCGCCTTGGTGACATTCAACGCCGGCGGCAATCCCATGCTGGCGTGCAAAGCGTCTCCATTTAACTCTAAACAGCAAAAGGCAAGGCCAACAAAATTAACCTCACATCGATCAATGCTCAAAAGCTTTCGATTGGCAAAACCTACCTAAATTGGAAAGTTGAACGGTGCGGCCTTGGAGTTTGAGCTGATCTCTAGAGAATGACTTAAGCCAGTACTTGAGCGTGTACTCTAAGGCTCGTGCCAGTATCGCCTCCATAGCCGACGATGCTGCCACGTCAACACCACACCACCGCCGTCACGAGCAGAAGCAGGCCTCTCCTCCGCGCACCAGGAGCTCCTGGATCCAATCTAGGAGTGAAGGGAGAATCGTGAGAAACAAATGTGAAAGCTACTATTTTGTTGATGAGAGTAGAGAAAAAAAGGAAGAGGAATGTGAGAGGTGGCACGTGCGATGACAGGGCTATGGCACGTGAGAGGTTTATATGGGGAAATGCATTGGATCCCGGGTGGCGGATGTCAGGCGGCAGCGGTGGATTTGTCGGTGTGTGAGTGTCTTTGTGTTGGGGAAAAGTCACTGCCACGTGAGATTAACCTGTGCCATATTTTCAATTTTATCAGCATAATTTAGATGAGAAAATAACTCTTAAGTATAATATAATCGTAATTATCATTATCATTGATCGACTGCACATTAAATTGATAAAATAAAATTTTCAATTTTCAATTATTATAAAATTAATAAAAATTTAAAATATGATTAAATCAAAAAATGATCGAATTGAATTGATTGTTGATTAATATTATAAATTTAATAAAATATGAAACACATCAATATTACTTACACCGAATATACTAAGAGATGTTGTGTCACGAAGCGTAGATTGCACAACAAGTGCGAGGCATAGTCGAGTGTCATGTCGGTAGAGTCTCTGAGAAAGGTCTTCTTACTTACTGAAAAATAAGAAGGGATTGGACTTTGTAACTTATTAAGTTCTCGCAGATCTGACATCTTTCAGGTATTCCCCGTTACTTGTATTTTCTTTTATTTTATGTTTTTAATGAATTGTTTCTGTATACTGTATTATTCTTATATTGTCTCATTTGCATGTGGATCCACTGGAAACAGGCTCTCTACTGTGCAGGGGTAAAGCTGCGTACTATCGGAGCTCCTCAGATTTCACTTCATTGCGGAATGTCGGACTGAGTGATAATGATGATGATGTCGACGATCAATTAGACAAAACTTTATGTCATATCATACAACATGTATTTAGAGGGCCATGGCTTATTGACAAAGGGCATCTTTATTTCTCCCTTCCCTTTATCTATCTGTCATACATTAAAATACAATAAGCAAACAAAAAAGAGAATGATGCATGCGTATTTACCAATTTAACTTAAAAGTAGCCGAGGAAGGCAAAGCAATTCCATGATCAACCCACAATCCCCTCTCTCAAAACTTTCCATTTAACTTTATTTATTCTGAACCATGCGTAATTTTGCATTTATAGGGTTTATAGGCAATAGACACTGGGAAAGAATCTTTTGATTTGATAATAAAACCGGTCTGATAAGCTTCTAAATATTCCGACACTTATAGTTATGCTCCGCCAAGATTCCTACCTTCAGATAAGAGTGTTTTGGAATTTCTGCCGAAAACTATAATAAAGAACTCCAATCAATCATTGAAAAACTATGTAAAGGGACATGACCTCCTTTACAATTCAAAGTATGATCTTATCTTTGGAAAGGGGGAAGAGACAATGCAATGAATCGGTTTCGTTCTTTTACCTCTCTTACTCCAAAGTTCAAATTTCAACAGGATCGTATTGGATGGGTGGCATAATCTCGTGTCCGATGATCAAATGTGTTAAGTTTTGGCTTGATTTGTTAGAAACCTACATCCTTTGTAATCTTTTAGATATCTTATTATTAGGAATTTCAGTGTCAATTTTTTGTGGAATGTATTAAATACTTATTCAAAGTTCCCATACCTAACATTCAAATACTCTTATAAAATTTAGAATACTCCATCTCTCTCTTTACTCATCAAATTTTTAAGAGAAAACATACTTTGAAATGTCCTGATTTCTAAATAGTTTTTAAAAAATTCAATAATGAGTAAATTACATGATGTTTATAGCTTCATATCTAAATGTTGAATGACTAAAGAAACTTTATATGTTTTCTCTTAGTCAAATTGGCATTGGCATGTAAATTTGAATTTCATAAGATAAATAAGGAAAAAGAAAACACTGATAATATGAATTTTATTAGTTAAGGACAAATTTTAAAATATTCAATTTAAATCCTAAAATAACAGACCTCTTAACAAAGTTATACTTTGGTAAGTTGTGTATCACGTCATTATTAATAAGTCACAATTATATTATTATATGGGTCTCACGGTACTTTTAACTAAAAAGCATATTTTAACCTTAACATTTTCATCAAAAGATATGTCAAATCTAATGTTTTGGAACGTTCATGTTAGACGTTAATGCTTTAAAAATGTTTAATTTAAACTTTAGGGTTGATTATTAAAAAAAATTTAATCAATTTAGTAATACTTGTCTAAAATTTTTTTATCTATGTATAATACACAATGTTGCGAATATTGTATCAGATTGGGATCTAATATGGTACTATACCAGTACTGGTCAATACTGTAATTTTTTAAATTTATGAAATAGTCCCTAAATTTTTTTAAAAATTACAAAATAGTTCACTATTATATTATACAGTTGTAATGTATAGTTTATAAGTTTACATCAACCTTGTTTTCAAAAATCATAATAATAAATAATAATCATAATTAATAGAAGATAATAATAATTTTCAGATATTTCACATATAAATAATAACCACAATTAATATGAAAAATAAAATTATCATCATATAAATATAAAATTAAGAACAACACAGATTATTTAAAATATTACAATTTCATCATATAATAAATAATAATTACATCAAAATATTCAATAAAAAGAATAATAAATATCCTCAACTCTCGAACTATTACAATTAATGACAAGAGTTCGTGATGAGGAACCAACTAAGTAGAAGGGAAACCTGTAACAAAAACACTTACAATTACATTACATATATAGAATTATACATCAAATATAAGTAAAATTAAAAGAAGGGGAAAAATAAAAACCTGAAACTTCATTCAATCATCTATGGGAGGATATCCACTATAACTATACTAACCCCAGTTATCATTTGATACAAAATCCTCATCATTGAAAGGAGCCTCATCATCATCATCATTCAAATTCAATGCACCAAATGACAGGTCAATGTTTTCCTAACCAGCATTATCATTCAAGTCATTCACATCTGTCAAATCTGGTTCATCAAAAACCTAATCTGCCAAAAAATTGATATTATCAATAGAAATTGGATTTGTTGAACTACTTATGCTATTAAGACTCCTAGTAAACAATAAAATTTAATTATTAGAAAGTTATAAGAAAATACATCAAAATTAATAATGATAATAACATATCTTTTCCAAAGCTTTAAATTGTAATGAACGAATACCAAGTCATCTAATCTCTTATGCTTCAATTTATTCATTTTCTTGGAATAGATGAATTCAAATATGCTTCAGTTCTGTTTACAGCCTATTGTACTCACACATTGACTTAAAATTTGAATTGCAAACCTTTACAATTCTATAACACTACTTCTGAATTGATCCCACCAAGAAACTGTAAGTCGTAAGATAACAAAAATAGCTTTACAAACAAACTATGTGATAATTAATTTTCAACAAATAAGAAAAAGGAAACAGCTAATACTTGGAAAAAGTTTTTCTCTTTGTAGAATAGCAATCGGTAATCCAAAATCTCCAGAAGACTGCCTATAAAGCTCAATTTGTGATCTTAAGATATCTTACATCATTTCATGGCCAACAATTATTGTAATAGTGAATAACATTCCTTTACTAACTTTAATTTTCTTTGTAAAATCCGGTATGAAATATACAATTGGATTAAAAAATATCCCAACTGCAAACAACAGAGAAGAAAGTTGTCTTTCCCTTCTCTCATTGATGATTACATGATATGATGTATACAAAGAAGGTCTATGTTTCATATTGACCTTGATTGCTTCCTTCGCCTTTTCCATAGCATCCAAAAAATAACTCATTGTTGGCTTTTCTTCACTATCAGCCAATCGAAGCACCCTCACCAAAGGCTCACAAACTTGGATAACAAATTGACATTGAGACCAACATTCTCTATCTTTTAGTATAATGTTGGAAACCTCCAATTCAGCATTAGACCTAGCATGCTGAGATGCAACCCACTTATCACTTATAAACATTTGTCTTAACTCTTTCTTCATCGAAACAAAAGACTGAAGTGATAAGAAATTCGTTGCAAATATTGTCACACCAGGATGACACAAATTCCTACCATTGGTAAATTCCTTTCTCATTAAATTCAACACCCATGCACGATTATAGATGAACTTGGTCACTTTTTTAGCTTTCTGCACAGCCTCATCAATAATAGGAAAATACCTAGGATCCGCTATATTCTTCAGCATTAGGTCAATGTAATGTGCAGTACAAAGAGTCCAAAAAAAAGAATTATACATATTCTGTAACCTTCTTCCTACCACTTTATAAGCGAAATCATTGTCAGTAATGAATTGAACAATATTTTATGGCCCCATTTCATTCACAACTTCATCAAATATCTCAAATAAAGTATCAGCATTTCTAATAAGGACATATGCATCAATAGACTTCAAAAATATTGAGCCATTTACAGAATAAACCAAAAAATTAATAATAGGCTCTTGTCTTTTATTTGTCCAACCATCACTCATAATTGAACACCCAAAAGTAGCTCAATTCACTTTTCTTTCAGCAAAATAACTTTTAATTTAAGTAATTGAGCGATTCAAAAGTTTACCTCTTAAGTCATCAATCGAAGGAACTTTGTATCTCAGACTATAAGAGGCTATTGCATCTACCATAGGTTGATAATAATTAAGACTAAGAAGCATTGAATGATGAGCTTGTATCATACTACCATCTAGTTACTGTCATATCGACATTATGAGTCGCATCTCATGATTGCATTACATTACAAATTAAAGGATGGGCTTCAGGAGTTGTTCGTGATGTAAAAAAACTAATTACCTGCCTTCTTCTTTTCCTCATATCAGGTTCAAGTGTAACATTCACTTCTTCCTGGGCCTGGGATGAAACACTACCACTACCACTACCACCATCAACATTTTCACAATCACTATGAAAACTAGCAAATGAACTTCCACTTTCAATTTCACAATTGAACCTTTCCCTTTTATCTTTTTCATGATGATATTTTTTAAGCAATGTTTTCATTTGTGACTTCATATCATGACTTACTTGTTTACAGGGTTCTACATCTCCTTTAACTCTAGCTAAATGCTTCTTTAATCGGGTAATTCCTCCACCTTTCAAATGTTTGTTACAAAATAAGCAAATTGTATGGTTCTTTATGCTCGGGACCAATGCAACATAAGCCCAAGCTGGATCATTGTATCTTCTTAAAGTAGTTTGATCAGGAGTACCTGAACTTCCTTCCATTAATCTGTAATAATAAATTAAGACATATATCAAAATCATACACAATTCAATTTCATCCAACACAATCCAAATTTATGTAACACATTTCATCAATAAGTTAGAATCAACAATTCAAGATTTTTCAACATACACAATTACAGAATACGTAAGTCCATCATATGTAATATAACTCATTTTGTATGATTACCTCCCTAGATGAACATTTATATA
>JAOQMQ010000196.1:34776972-34794635 GCA_027563845.1 Erythroxylum subrotundum
TAAAAACCAGATGGATACATCCATTTCTATAATAGTAGAGTATGCCAATGTTTAACCACCACCACCATTATCATGATGACAAAACCAGAAAGTATGAATTGAAAACTCCATCTAGCTTCAATCAAGTGACAAAATTTCGATTCAGCTAACTTAACATGAAATCAGTTAAGCTTGAGGTTTCTTGGGCAAGACCTCAGGTATAACGTTCACACTTCGAATTTAGAATCTTGAGGCTCTTCCTTCCACCAAAATGCATACATTAAAACAGCGAAAAGATTTTAAATAACAAGCCATCCTCTAAGTCTGTAAACTCATTCATGGATATGTCAGTTCTTTTCTCCTGTTACATAAGACTCCAAATCCTTGGTAATAAGAGAGTCGATATTACCAGTTGAAGGTGGAGGATTGAACCTTGACACAACTTTTAGTTGTCCTCTCTCTTCCTCTGCAACAAGAACATTCCACTTCTCAGCAATTTCATCTCTTACACATTTAGGCAGCACTATCTTCGGTTTTCTTGAAACTTTTCGGACTTCCAACTCCATGAAAGAATAAAAATGACTTCAAAATACAAGAAGAAACCTCTCAACTCGCTAAATTCGCTCTCCTCTTCAAAACCTCATCTGGAATTGAACATCACCATCGGATTTGTATACAAACCATCACTGGCTTTTGAGAACTTTCTGGACACACGACATGATTCTGGCAGCCCCACCTGTGACTGATACATGTCTACATGCTGAAGGTTTAACGAATTAGATTGAAATGTTTAATTAGCCACGTCATCCAACATGGAGACTGGTCATAGGATTCGAATCTTCGCTGTTGTTACTTTACTCTTCTAAGGCAATGTCTTCAAGAGATTGAAGTTGGTGATTATGTCAATAATAGGGATTTCAAATTGGAGGCCACTGATTCTTAGATGCGGTCAGTAGTTCTCGAGAACCCTCTTAAGGGCTTATGCGACCAAAAAGGTCATGCTCACTTGCATGTTTATCCAGGAGGCCAATGATTTTGAGGAAAAAGAATCCCTTTAAGGTCGCAAACGTGAATTTGAGCTAATCAGTTGAACAAGATCACAGGACATGCCGATGCTAGAAGCTTATTAAAATTTACAT
The DNA here is from genome assembly GCA_027563845.1 of Erythroxylum subrotundum. Classification (NCBI taxonomy): domain Eukaryota; kingdom Viridiplantae; phylum Streptophyta; class Magnoliopsida; order Malpighiales; family Erythroxylaceae; genus Erythroxylum; species Erythroxylum subrotundum. Next base: position 34,778,091 of record JAOQMQ010000196.1, read on the forward strand.
ACGAAAACCAGCAACAATTTATTAGAAAAACACGAGCTGCACAGCAGTCAAGTCAATAGCCAAAGCTAATTAGATGAGTCAGCAAAAACTGAGACAGACAGTAACAGTTGGCTGAAGGAATACAATTGCTTGGCGCAAAATGCAAACCCAACTCCTCAGAAATTGTTTGGCAAATTTAAGCAACTGGTGGGCGGAGCACATGATCTTGTGAAGTGTCCACTGCAGCAGGTGGCATGAACTGCCACATGGCAACTCCTGGGTAACTAATGAAAGGCACCAACTTGTTACCAGGTGCCTGGCCTTGGGCAGTAAATGTAGCAGGAATTGCAGGAGGGGGAGGCATGAAGCTAGGTTGAGTGTTTATGGCTTTCAGTTGCTGCTCCAACTTCTCTTTCTCTGCCTTTAGCCTCTGTTTCTCATCACGAAGTTCATTCTTCTCAGCCTACACAAGACAAAACGTAACTTAAAGCATTAGATGATCACAGGCATAATCCCTATTTGTGCAGTTCGGGGTTTAAAACATCATGCAAAGGGAAGAAGTGACGTGCACAATCGCATAGGCCAGAAAATCCTTATCATTCCATTGACAAGTGAATGACAAAAGAAAAGAATAAGTGAAGAGAAATTCACCTTCAACTCTTTAATTTTCTCCTGAAGACCTGAATTAGAGTCCTTTAACTTCAGTGCTTCACCTCGTAATTGAGTCACCATTCGGACAGCATCAATCAAAATAGCAGCCTTGTCAGTTTTAGGAGGCCTTCCAGGCTCCAAGATAGAACCCAACTCCATAAACCTAAAAAGCCAACCCAAAGACAAAAGGTGAGAACCTTACATTTTCTTTGAAATGGGGAGGTGGGGTACTTTATTTTGAGTGTGAGAGAGATTAAGGGTGCACTTGTCATTCAGCCTATCTCTCCGCAACTTCTCCCTACATGCCTTGGAGCTAGAACCACTAGAAGCTTCAGGTCTACCCCTGCAGCAAGAAATATGTGAGAGTATCGACATTCCTCTATCAATTTATTTCTCCTTCAATCCAATTATTAAATATTTAAATCAATTAATGAATAACATATGCATAAGCTACTGTTGCTATAAAGATGGATTAAAAATGTAAAAGGTTGTTGATTCAATCAAGTTAAAAGAAGTGCTTTAACCAGAATAGTTGAGTTACATGATAATCTATTAGTCCTCTTAATAGATTTATTCTGTTGATTGATACATTAAGGTGCTTCTGCCCACAATAATAATATGGCACTAGAGAAACAGAAATCTGATCCATAGAAAATGGAACTCTACCCAGATAATTACACACTTGGAAAAATCTCAACTCATGACTACTGGCTCAATATCCATTGCATCCAGTAAAAAAACATAAATAAAAAGCATAGCAGCTGTTCAAAAAGAGATAATTTCTGATTTCACTTTTGACTGTTCTGGCCTCTCAAACTTGGACAACAATTACATGAAATTATAAGATCAACACAATCATGTCGCAGGAAAGGTATAAAGAAGGCAATTCTAAGTCAAGATGCAAAGACTTCCTACGAAAAAAAAAGAGCATGAAGGAAATAAGTTAAGAATGACCTTATGAAGACTAATGAGTAAACAGATCTCAATATGAGGCAGAGAAGTGACTCACTGTAAGAAATGTACCTCTTTTTTGAACCAGACTCCTTCTGGGTATCAGAATCCCCGAATGAACCATCAATCTCCACACTGAAAACGGTTGCATGGAAACACAAAAACAAAATCACATAAACATAAACATAAACATACTAGCAAGAAAGCTCAACAAAAATCATAATCATATGATCAGAAAGGGGTGTTGTTACAGGCAACAAGTATGAACATGGCTCATAGAAACATTCAAAGCAAGTCCTTAACTTTCTTAAAAATCTAAGAAATGTGCCCGATCCACCTCCAAATTTAACTAAAGCAGTTACTTTGATTGAATGTTACAAGCATTAGACTACCCTCGTTTGTTTTAAAAAATAAGGACGCTGTGAAGAAAAGGACACTACGACCTACTACTTACCCATCTACCCATAAATAAGCTACATCGTCATCTGGAAACCCAAATCTGCAACCCCACTAACCGAACCCATAAGTAAGGCTTCAGCCACAGAACGTATTCAAGATAAGTAAACCCGAAAACGACCAAAACTCAGATTTCAGCTAAGAAACTAAAATCTTTCAATAATAACATGAATATTATAACAAAGATTCAAACAAGAAATGCTTAAAAGTGATATCAAAATTTGACCCAAAACGGTCAGAACCCAACAATATTATTCTGATCAAATAATTGAACCCCATTTTCAGCTACTATATTCATGAGCTCTCTCACAAGAACGGAGCAGCAAATCTCCATCCACCCAAAAGAAAAAACCAAAATTATATTTAGAAAAGGTTATCACAACTGAAAATACCCCAAATCTTTCCCCATTGCAGAAGACCATTACCTGTTGCAATTACCAGGAATTTCAAATGCCCCAAAAGCGTATATCAGCTAAAGCTCAAAAACCAGTTTCAAAAATATCATAAAAAACACGTATCCCGACAAAGTCAAAGAAAAACCCTTATTGAAATCCAAAGAAAGATTTAGTCTTTGAGCGTACCCATTACTGGAGGAACCATTGAGGGGTTGCACGGACCAAGAGAAGCTAGAAACAGGGACAGAGAAATTAGGGTCAGGAACAGGGATGTCGTCGATCAATCCGTACTCGATCAGCCAATTCGTGTTCTCTGGAGACACCATTTTAAAAGCCCACTTCTTGGGTTCCTTTGTGGAGGTAGCCGGAAAACAGGATTGATTTTCCCGGCTGAGGAGAGAGGGGTATAGCGTTTTTGGACGGAAAGAAATTTGAGGCTATAAAAGTAATTAAATTTTCCCGGCAAAAAGAAAGTTTTTTGGGGAAGTGACTGGTGAGAATAGGGACGATGTGTAAGGTGGCGTTGGCGGTGAATATTCGTCGCTAAAAGAGAATCGTCACATGGCCTTGCCATTGGCCATTTGGCCTTGTCTTTACTGCTGATAAACATCACATTTTACACTATAAAATTAATCTCTTAAAATCTGAAATTGAAATTACATCGGTGCGATAAAAAATTTAAATTTAAATTAAAAAAATTATTAAATAAAAATTAATTAATTAATTTTAGTTTATAAAAAGTTATTAATTTATAAAAATTGATTGATTAATTAATAAACTAATCATTTTTAAACAACAAAAATTATTAAAGTAAATCGAACCCAAAAGTTAAAAATTAAATCAAAAAATTGAAATGTTTAAAATTTTTACGATTAAACCAGTTGAATTAGTTAAATGTTTTAACCATTGATCAAATTCTTAAAACCTTATGAAAATCATACAACAAAATTTTATTTATGAAATTGTTGACTAATAAAACTATAATTGGAATGACAACTTGTGATATTTCATATAAATATTTTTATATTCTCAATGATAAAATTGATGGTCGTTAAGGAAAAAGAACTTACGTCTTGGGTAACATAATTAGAATTTATACTATAGTCAATATTTGTTTATTTTTGATCTTTTATGAACGATCTATTTTATAAATCCCTTGACTTGTATATAGGCTAGAAACTTGCAGCTCCTTTGAAACTTATTGATAAAATATTTCACGAGCTTAAGAGTTATAGTAAGAAGAGTCTTTCTTGATTCACTAATGTAAATCTCGGCACGCACCTTAATTATATTATCCTCGTGTACCCTCTAATTAGAGGTAACCCGTGTGGTACTAAAGCCATAAGTGCTATTAAGTGTGATTAAATTATTCCGAATGAGAGTAAGTAGGAAAGTGTAAACAACGCCACGTACCTTGGTAACGTTATCCCCGTGTGATTTTTGACTAAGAATAATTCGTGCTGTATATTCCCGTGTGTGCAATTTTGATAAAAGAAATGTATAATGAGCTACGAGAGAAATGAAGTTGCTGATGTAATTAACAATTTCAAAGAATTGTTTGATTTTTTTAGCGCGAGATTTTGATTTTCCAGCAATAATTCATTAAATATGTGTAGACCACACTGATAAATTCCGTTGTGAAAGGTTCCTACGCAAAAATTCTATTTGAGTTGTACCAACTCTTTTTAGGTAAGAGCATAATCCCATGTTTTCCATTCTCTTTCAGATGCTCATCTTTTTTCGGTTGAATAAAAACGTTATTTTTAGAGAAAGATAAGAACTGAATGGCAAGCAAAAGTTATCTTTGCAAGAAAAGTAACGGAAGATATGATATTTCCAGGAACAGCATGACCCATGCGGCCTTGCTTTTGAGTTTTGAGTGATGATATCTCCGAGTGAAGTCAAAGCACTTCTGAGTGGAAGCGGATGGGATAATGAAATAAAAGGAGGGCTGACATGTGATCAAGCAATTGGTGCGTGACGATATAACAGAAAGTGATGGTAAGATATGAGTGGCTTTCACAACTCTAACGCTAACCCATTCAAACCTCTACTACTTCTCCAATGAAAGTTTTCTAATTCAAATTATTATTTTGATATGTTTCGTCGTTATTTAATTAGTAAAAATCTTTACAATATTAAACTTTAAGAATTTTTTTAGACTTCAGTTAAAACATAACAAATTAATTAAATTTTATTTAAATTAATAATTTAATTAGAGTGAGTTAAGTTAGTGAGAATAATCCTTCATATTTTATATGTTTCTACTTTATTTTTAATTAAAATTTAAGAATTTTTTTTGAAAATAAAAAATTATAAGAAAATTTTTAAATATTAAGATAATTTCTAAAATTTTTAAAATCAAATTGGAGGTCTTTATCTCTTACTTTTTACAATAAATTTAAAGATAAAGATATTTTTAAATCAAATGGAAAGTCTTTATCTCTTACTTTTTATATTTTATGTAAAGGTAATAAGTGGTTAACATGAGTTAGTTAAGGCGACAAAGATGGTGGTATAGAACAGAATATTGGTAACAATCTAACTTGTTATGGTGGTACTAAAGCTTGGTGACGACATGTCAAAAATAGAGTGGAGTTGCGATGAAAAGTAGAATTTGCGCATCACAGGCGGAAGTGGGCAGAGAATATATGCAACAAACAAGCATGATTGAACGATTTCCGGTTCGAAGCGACAACGAGTGAAAAGCAATCTCTCAACTTTCGTCCTTTAAAGGCAATAAATAAAATCTTTGTACCTTCACATTAAGGATTGGCAGCCACATGTGCTCTGTGGTCCTTTTTAGTGCCTAGTGCGCGTAACGTTATTGTCTTGTCTTTTGGCTTTGTAGTATTCTATTCATCAGAAGTCTCGTCAAGAAAGCAAGGGTTAATATTCTTTGAAGTTTTATGCCTTTATATATATATATATATATATATATATATATATATATACAAAGAGGTACAAATAACTCCGGAACGTAGATAAGTTAGTAAGAGATTCTTTTAGTTTAAGTGAAGTTGCGGATTTGAACTGTCCTCATGTATACAACCGTTTAAAATTTGAGGTCAAAGCTTTATCTTCCTCAAAGGACCTACCCGATTCGAGCAGGAATTAGTCTAGATATAAATGAATTAAAAGTATCTTCCTATAATTAGAATTCTCTTAAAACATCTCGTGAGAAAAAAAAAAAAAACCTACAAATCTCCCACTCTGTGTTAATGTTTTGCACTTTCCAAGTATGAATTGTCTCCAGAAATTGTAGAATTCACCGCTTGCTTAAAGGACCAATTACCGTCAACCGAAAAGCATTATTCCTAAATAATGGGAACCAACAGTATCCATCTCTCATAGGCATTTTAAATTCTAAAAATATCCAAGTTGGATGGCCCTCTAATGATCATTGTTTTAAAAATTAGACCGAATCGGTCGATTTGATTGGTGACCAGTCAGCTATTCGGTCCGGTTGACTCTTAAAAATTGGTCTTTAATTGAACCAGTAAAAATCGGTCAAAATCGGTCAATTGATCGGTCGAACCGGTCCGATTTGACCACTGGTTCAATAATTTTTTTTATATTATTTGATATATTTTTGTATTTTTAATATTACTAATATTATATATAATTAAATATAATTATTATATAATTATAACGTCACACCGGTTCGACCGGTGATCAAATCAGTCAAACCAATAACTAATAAAACCTTTAATTTAATATTTGATCCAGATTTCAAAACCTTGCTAACGATCGTACAATAAAATCAAAGTCAACTTTGCTCACGATAATGGGGATGAGTGCGACTCCCGAGACGTGAAAGGATGTAGTCACCGTAGCTCTTTCTTTACAACGAAAGGCAAAAATAAATAAAGATAGGAGGAAAGAGGTCTTCTGACATCAGGCACATTGAAGGGTAGCATATCGTTCAAACTTGCCATTCTTTGACTAACAGTTCCAACACAATTAAACCCAGAATTACCTTTTACCATTTTCCTTGTCAAATTAGAGAAAAACGAGAAAATATTCTTTTTAATTTCTGAAAATTTATGTATGTGTACAAAAGGTCTCCAAGGTATATATATATATATATAACTAATACTCTGGATAGCAAAATAGTTATATCTGTGTTAGACTCGATATACAAAATAGATAAGGTTAATTTTATATATAACGTATAGTCATCAGGCTCAAGAGCATATCAATATTATTAAATAATTCAGGTATGATTTATTTAATAACTATCAACTCAGATTGAATAGAATTCATTTACATAATTTATGAAGAAAAAGGTAAGACTTATTACAGTATGATAACATTGGACAAATATTTGACTAATGATTGTGTGGCTGAAATTGAAAGTGTGAAATTTGATGCATTACAATGGTGGAAAAATCATGAACCTGTTAGTAATTCCATCATATATTGTTGTTTCAGAGTTTGCTTTTAGTACTAACGGTCAAATTATTAGTCCTTACAATGCTCGACTTCATCCTTTTACTGTAAAATCTCTTTTGTGTACCCAAAGTTAGTTAGATGATGAAGATATTAAGGATAAACTCTTTTATTTATGATATATCAATTTTTTCTATTTTTATAATATTATCTTATATTATAATTTTTTAAAATTTTATATTAATACAACCACAGGTACTAATGTGGAAATGATTAGTCATATAGCTGAACAATATTTTGATAATATATTCAATGATAAAGATATATTCAATTGTTTATTAATAATTATCATGTGCTTAAAATTCATTTCATGTGCTTAAAATTCATTTAATGTAATTATTACAATACTAGATATCATTTACATTTTAATGTTCTACATGCAGATGAAGTTATGCAAACTATCGATGATTCTGATTATAACGATTAGCTATTCTCTTTCTTGTATTATGAGTTTGTTATCTTTATTCTTTGTTTCTATAATTGCTTGTTTTTCATGTGATTGCATTCCTCTCTTGTAATTGAAGATATAATTATTTAATTGTGTGAATTTTTTTTGCAGATTCTCAACTTCAATATATGCACTCCACTATTCTGTCTCAAACTCTCCAAGACACCAAGTCTCCAATAATAGTTGATAATCATTTTTTGTAATAATTGTCCAATCTGAAGCCTAGGCTTTGGTTTGGCTGAGGTTTGCACCGCTAGAGCCACCACCTTAACATGTTCTTCCTAGCCTTGAACAATGGACTCATTAAATTCTTCTCCAGTAATTAATGCATAAGCCTCGCTGACGGTAGACAGAAAATCAATGCTCTGATACCATATAAAGCTAGAAAAAATTGAAGAGGAAATATTCACTTTAATTTATGAAAAATTATGTGTACGTACAAAGGGTTCCCAAGGTATATATATAACCAACACTACTCTTAAATAAGGTAAAACACTAATTCCTAATTAAGATATAATAACTTGTATTTACAATTGTATTTCTAATACTAATAAGGTAAAAGACTAACTCCTAAATTAAAATATAATAAATCTGATTTATAACTAGTTTTTCAATATTCCTTGTGTTGCAAAATATACAAAACCGCATCATTTACACATATATAAAAAATTGACAAGAATTGGTAATCTTGATCTACTTTGGATTAGCACCAACAGTGTAACATACCACTCCCATAGAACATAAGCTTGAACATACCAGATGATATTCAAGAACATACTCTATGAAAATGGTACATTAAGACAGTCAAACTAACTCATTAAAGGCATCAAACATATCATAAGCATTCTAAATGTTCATTTCTTCCCATTTTTACCAACATAAAAGTCACACGTGTCATTACAATTCAAAATCCACATATACATTACACAACTTTTCTTTTTGAGTTCAATCTCAGTACCAAATATATGACATGACATGTGATGCTAATACATAAGACTTTAACTAGACTCCTCAGATTCAGCTGATCAGACCTTTGAGTCATTCTTGTCCCCAAAATGCAAGTACTAGAATTTTATTATATCACCTTAGTAGCTAGAACTCCCTTGAACCTGAAAAACAACGTTGTAATTTTGATGAGTTTGCGAAATCAGTGAGTGAACCATCATCGATGTATTCACTTAAGTCAAATCACAAAAAACAAGTATATTAAAGTTTATCATACTTTCATAAGCATATCATGTAAGCTAGCATTGCATATCACAACACATCCTCCATTAACTTCAATTGTAATTCACTATTTTAAAACAATTCAATAATTCATTTCAATTCAATCATTTGATACATGTAGGGATGGATATGCAAATGCAAATGTGTTCCATTCTTATTTTGTTTTGTTATAACCAAATGCCTATCAACACAATTTAATATCCCGTATCTGTTGTGGATACCGAAATCATTTTTTGCTCGTATCCATTATAGATACCGAGTCCATGTTATCTGAGCCTGAGGCTCTTTTTCATAATCTTAAGCTTAAAGCTCTTTTATACACATCGGTCACAACTCATTAATTTGATCATGCATTTCAATGTGATGAGATGCATCATTTCATATGCTATGTTTTCATTTCCTTTCATCTCTGTGTACTCATGCCACATTTATCAAACTCCTCGGATCTAAGTCTGGCACTTATCAATCAGTTGTACACACGTTCCATATTACATACAATTCATACAGAAGCACATATAAATGAGTTTACACATCTAAGTTGACTCACAGTACGCTCCAGTAAAGCTATTGCCTCGATGTTCCGGCAATGTCTAGATGTTGACAATCACCTTGCACGTCTATCGTCATGCAATACACACATAGTTCACACATCACTAATTTGTTTAATCATATGAATATACAATCATGCATATGTATATATGTCATATTTCAATGTATGCTCAATTGACTTTCCGGGTATGTATTATTGTACAAATATCTTAACCATTCAAAAATAGAACATAAAGTACCCCTTTCATTCATAATTTTCCAATACAATTTCAACACTAATACCGCATTCAATCTATCCCTAATCAGTCATCATACTTTCTGCTAACACATGCCACAATAGATTAGTACTTCACTTACTTGTTCAGCTCAAATGCCACCTAAATGTATCAAGCCTGCTTTGTCTCACAAGCATGCAAGATCATCTCAGGAACAATGAGGGAGTAGGATGAGTTTCAGCAGGGACAAGAAGAAAACAACAGAATATAGCTATCTTTCTGAAGAAATTGACAAAGGTTTTAAGGTGGTAATGGACAGAATTTGGAGCAGAAACTCAAGATGTGAGGGAGGAGTGAGTTTCGGCAGTGAGAGGGAGAAGAAGGAGAGAGTTATAGTAGAATACAATGAAGATGATTTTGGAAGTGTTTATGTCATATGGTGTAGGTGCAAGATGAGTTTAAGGACACTTGTCAAGTGTCTAAGCCAGCTACATGTCCACTTTTTAGGTTGTTAAATGTCACTCAATTCTCTAAGCCATTTATCACTCAAGTCTATTGTCATATGTTACTCATTTTATAGGTTTAGTCATCCTAAATTTCTACATGTCAACTTGTCTTGCTACTTGAAATTTTTCCTAGGCTAAACGTACATATTAATTCATCAATCTCCCAATTGTAACAATTAACTCTAAATTAATAATTGTAATCCATCAATTTTTTTATCGGTAAATCAAAATACAAGACATTAGAAATGCACGATCATATCATAATCATTTTGAAACTTTCATACCCCGGAACATGTCAATTAAGTGCAATTGTTTTAAATCAAAATTCATGTGTGTATACTCATATCATGCTTGTGAATGAAATTATAAATTCATATCCTAAATGCACCAAATTCATTCTAATATGATGTAATTTATGTGACTAAGTAATCTAACACTCTAACTCAATAATTTTAGAAACTGACTATTACTAACAAGCTTATCAACCTCAGTCTCCTTTGCTCATCAACACAAAAAGTTGGAATTGCTGGCCACCTTAGAATGAAGCAGTTGACATTACAATTGCATAAAACCATAAAAACATGCTCCGAGCATGCAACTCAGATAGAGAAAGAAGTTTATTTTCTACTACAATTTGGAAGCCTAATAAAATTTTCCACAATTCCTCAAGAAAAAAAAGAAAAAGCGATTAAACTATGTGTTTATATTGTAACTACCACAGCAACAGTAAAGAATGGTAATATGTCACCAATAACTAGTCAAAATTTTTAGGTCAAAGTCCAAAAGACAACCTTACAGGGACAAAAGGTAAGCGTATATGGGAATTAAGGAGTTTTAATTGAATTAGCAAGCATTACAGACGTGGTTCTGATAAGGGTTTGTGTCAGTGAATGCTTTCATTATTAACGCTTTCTAGTGATGGATTTAAGGATAAGGTCGAAAGCCTGTGCCGTGTTTTTTTTTTTTTGTTTGATAACTCATGTTCCAAACTTTGCTCGACTATCCTGAGACCTATGAGCCACTCACTCAGACTCATAGATAAATAAATTCGGGTTTGATCATAAACAGTAGAAGAGGTACCTGCTTCAATAAATGAGTCACCACTAAGGAGATTACATCACCTTAAATAAAGGTTGCTCATCCAAAAGCTCGAACCCATGACATTATACAATCATCTCCTCCTTTCTAGCGCTAGGCTACCCGCGAGGGGCTGTGCCGTGTTTTTAATATGATATGGTGCAAAGAATATGCTTTAGCCCATGTGACATCAGATCATAGCTTTAGTCATTTTGTCTCGATAATTGGGAGCAGTTTCTTCTGGTTTTGGCGTATGGACTTCTTCAAACTGTCACTTAAGCTGCAGCTCGGTCGATTGTAGGTGACCTGGTAAAGTTTTGACGGCACTAACTTTTATCCGTTACAAGCAGGGGAAACCAATGGCTGTGTTGAACATTTCTTACGTCAAGGGAAAATGGTATCTTGAAAACTTTGTGCCAATTTGACAGTCGACTTTTTCCGGACCACTAATCGTAGCACCCAATCCCCTACGTCATACTCCCTGTCCGTGTAGTGCTTACCGCCTAACTGTTTCATTCATCTGATGTGTTGAGTTTTAGTACTATGGCACATGTAATGGTGACAGATACCCATTCACCTTTTAAATGAACAAATTTTAGTAACCGCACGAGACAATCACATTTTTCATTGAGACAAACAGTCCCCAGATATACAACACAAATACGCCTCCACTGTCTCCTTAAGAACCTTTTTCTTGACCACCTGTCCAATGATGGTAAGCCATCCACGTGCTCAAAATGTTTTCAAACGATAGAGCTCACGCCAAAATTGACTCGTAAAGGCTGCATCTCGATCGTTGGTCATGGTCTTTGGTAGTCCGTATAATTTATATGCCTGATTCACGATTACTCTTGCAAACTTAATTAACTTGTATACAATAAGCATATTTGCTAACGCGATCAATGACACACAAAACGACATAACACCCATCTTATTTGGGTAAACCATCAACATGACATCCAAGCTGATATCAAACCTAATTGTTAAGGTAGTTGCAATAATCCTAGCCGACCCATCAGTCTCGTACTTATTTCTTTGACAAGTTGCACAACGCCAAATAAATTCCCTCACGTTGCTGTGTATTTTTCCCCAAAATAGTATACATGTAACTTCTTATATGTGCCCACAAATCCCGAATGTGAACTTAGGATGTTATCATAAGATAGAAAAATGATTTGGGTCTTTAACTTTGGGTTACTACCAATGAACAGTAGCCCGTTCCACCGCAGCAAGCCCAATGTTGGTCTTAAGATTTTATGAACCTGGACAAAATAAAAAGAAGGGTCGATAGTACGTAAATATGTATTATTTGAAAAAACATGAGATTCAGATCTTTTATAAGCCTTTTTTAATTAAAATATTTTTTTATTTTATTGACAACATTATTTTAATTTTTAAGATCATAAATATTTTAACAGAATGATTGGTTGCTCATCTACCTTTAAATTTTCTAAATTCAATGCATTTCATATATATTATTCTTACTCAAATTGTTAAGATTATCATGAATATTAATCTCATCATTTAAATTTTCGTTAGGTTGTTCAAAACTATTTTCACTTAATTTCTTATAATTTTCATTAGACGAGTAACTCTTTTAATAAATTTATACGATAACACTTTTTTAGGATATTAGTTATTCTATTCTTTTTTTCACTTCTAGATAAATACTTTTTGCGCAACATTATATAAAATAATTATAATACAATTGAAATAGAAAAAGAACAAAAGCTTATATATGGAATTGGAAAAAGCAGGTAGGTGCAAACGAACAATAATAATTATATCATTTATAAGATATATCAATGATATTATATATCTGCAATAGAGAAAAAAAAACAAAAAATTCACATTTAATATCTTATATTAAAAATAAAAAATAAAGAGTGAACTTTTGTGATAAAAGTTATCATTACATAAAATTTATTTTCGACACTTTTTAAAAAAGAGAATAGAGATTAATACCAATATTCACATTATAGAAATATTGAAATCAGATTTCATTAATAATTTACAAAATTAAATTTATATGTAAAAAATTAGTCTAACTTATAAATCAAAAAATGCTAATTATGACTTAATAAATGAAAGAGAGATAAATTATAATTAAAGAAAAAATAAGGGATAAAACTATCAAGTATGATATATGTGAAATAAAAGAAAGAAAAATTAACCGAACTTTAATTCAAAATAAAATTATACCTATAATTGCAATTGAAAAATATCATATATAATTAAATTAACAAATTTCAAATTATCCAAATAAGCTGCAATTAAAATAGGAAATAAAAGAAAGATAAATTATAACTAAAATTTAATTTGACTTTCAATTTGAAAATAACAAGTTTAACCCAGATTGAAAAACCTATTATACTCAAAATCAAATTTCAAAGTTTTACTCAATCTGTAGATAAAAAAAGATATTAAAAAATATATAATTCAAAGCAATAAAATAAAATAAAATAAGATTTGAGAGAATACTTCACAATTTAAAGATTTAGGCTATTACTGTAAAACAATCTATCAAAAGATATATAAATGGTTAAGACGTTTGTGCCATATAACAAAACTAGCATCACGAACATAATTTGTTGAATCATCCTTAGTGATAAGGAAGTCCCATGAGAAGATGACTCGCAGGGAAGCTTTGATTGGTAGATTTAGTGATAAGGAAGTCCCATGATTCTTCTGATTCTACATTTTTTTTTTTTTGGATATATGTAACGGCCGAAGCCCAAAAACAACTACATGAGTGTTACCCGAAGGAGGGCGACTCCAATAGAGTCAACAAACAGTGAGGGAAAAAGTCCATCCACGACTTCAGGAAACCATGTCACGCCAAGTGACAATATGTAACTATAATTCGCTAATCAATCCGCGCAACTTCTGATTCTACTTTGACAACTCCAGATATCATCACTTGTGCATGTCCGCTCATTTAACATGTTTTGGATAATCATGCAACTTCAGCCTCAAATGCTAGCTAGCTTTTTTCAGCAATATTCTAAAGGCCCATTAGAAAATATCAGGGGTTTGTTAACTTGTAACCTGCAATTTTCCTAAATTGCAAGGAAAGGAAACAGGGGAAGTCTTTCTCGTGGATGCAACTTAAAAGGCATTAAAAGCTTCACCTTTCCTTCCTTCAAACACAATTGGTACTTTGCTCTTTCAGAATCATACCAACTAGCTTCCAATACCAGCTGGGAGATGAAACTTTTTTTTTTTATAACCTGATATGGACTTGAAATTCTAAAATTTGCAAGTATGATAAAATTTAGGACAAATTGTCGACTTTGTCCTCAGTAAGGATATCCTTTTGGTGGCGCATAGGAGCCTGCTCTTTCTCAAACGGATATAACAGATGACTGATTCTTTTAGCTGCCTTATTCTTACTCTTTCACTCAACTTCTCTGTAATGGCTCGCTTGACGATCTTAAATAACGTAGCTGAGACTTTCCAAGTCATGCCAAAGCTTACTCATATGAGAAACACTCGAAAGAGAGCTCAAATAATTGGATCGTTAGGCAACAAGTCAGAAGACATTCAAGAACATGCATTGCTACCTACCAGACGACTGGTATTAGGCCTCGCCTCGGTGGCACTGTTTGGAGGGTCCTTTCATGGAGTGTCTCTCGCTGAGGATAATGGCTTGTGGCTCGATTACCCTTTGCCCGTACCTTCTGTGGAAAATAGTAAGCTTTCGAATAAGCTATGGGCAGCCCTTTTTTTGCTGGTATTGTGTGTTTAAGGGGAACTTGCTGCCTGTCTATTAATTGCAGAAGTGCTTGCAAATCAGACGACAGGGACTCGATCCTTCCTGAAGGTAGGACTGTTTATGCCGGACATTGGAGTCAAAGGAAGCATGTACAGGTTAAAGAAATACGCCTTTGATCTTTTGGCAATGGAAGATTTGGTAGGACCAGACACATTGAACTATGTTAGGAAGTATCTGAGACTCAAGTGCACCTGCATGTACTACGATTTTGATAAAGTTATCTCTGCAGCTTCGGTTAGTGATAAGCAGCCTCTCATTGATTTGGCTACCAGATTTTTTGACATTATTGAAAAGGTATATCCATCATTCCAAGCTATATATATAGCTGATGTTAACTTTCTTTAAATAAGCATGGACTTAACCATGTATATCTTCTACATTGCAGCTTGAAGATGCTGCAAAGAGGAAAAACTTTGCTCAGACAGAATCATACTACTATCAGGAAACCAAACCTCTTCTCTACGAAGTCATGGACAGATTCGCGTAGATTTGAAGAGTGTGCTTTATACATGAAGATCATTACAGCGACTAAGAAATCAATGTGCGTCCCGGTAACTCTTGTTCATTATTACCATGCAGTATGTCCGTCCTCCTCAGATAGAAAACTTTGTTTTTTTTTTTTGAAAAATCCTCAGATAGAAGACTTATTGCAGGGTATTTCAAATTAATGCATAAACTCGGGCTTCAAATTTAGGACATGGTTTTTACAGTGACAATTAAGATAGACATCTCACTGCAATCAATTAAATGAATGAAGTAATTCTCGTCTGGATTCATTCTCATAAGATGAAGATAGTACAATGTTAACAAATATAGAAGATAGGATTCTTCTCTATACAATTTGTAATAAGCGCATGTTAGGATCACTCTTGACATTTTCAGTTTATCAACATTGTCATAGAGACACAGATAATACCCTGAAATAAGAATGCTGCGATCAATTTACTAATATCAGCCTAAACTCAAGCGAGATTCTGAAGATCGCACGTAGGTCTGACGTCGAGGAGTCCCAATCTCACAAGCATTAACCCTGGATGCAAAACGCAGCGAGCATAGCGACTCACCTGAAGATGAGACTTCAGGAGAGATATTTACAAACATCAGTGTCTTCGAGTCTCCTCCAAGACAAGGCTGAGCCACAATCAGTGAAATACAACATTAACATAGTTGATGATTCAACACAATCAAAACAAGAGGAAAGAATAACAGGAGAAATGCAAAAGCGACAATCTTGTGAACCTAAACTTAGCTTGTACATGTTTATAAGGGATTACCTGAAGAAGATAAGTAAGCTTTGAATTTCTGAATGGTACATGGTCCTCCTTCTTAGCCAGTGCAAAGATAACATCACTCAAAGAAGACAAACTCTTGTTGATTGCCTGAAGAAGAAATGAGAACTGAACTAAGAAAAAAGCAAATGATGCATAAGACACATCAAAAATCAATTTTTTACTGCGATATTCATAGCATACTTGTGTTTCCTTCAATCGCTCCCCAGTTGAGCCACTCTTTGAGAGACGCTCACTCCCCGCAAGATCAATAAGATTCAAGACACCTTGAAGTTGTTGATCAGTGCTCTAATGGACAGTAGAGAACCATTCAGCTTTAAGAAAAGTAGTAGCAACAATCCTGAGACGATCATAGGAAACACAAGTAACATTACCTCATTAATACCAGATATTCTTAAGGTGAAAACAAAATGACTTCTTGACGATTGCTCATTCATCTGGGTCTTTCCCACAGACCTACAAGAAAGAAAATTGTGGATTAAAGGTCCTTCATCTTGAATTATCAAAGTTGAAGGACATTTGCAATGCAGTGTATGTGTAATTCTCAAACAATTATCTGTTCTAATTTTTTGAAA
>JAOQMQ010000196.1:34818507-34838561 GCA_027563845.1 Erythroxylum subrotundum
GACTCCTGTCCTGGCCGGAAGGAAATGGCCTGGAATTCATGCAGGCCCTTTAAACAAAGGTCATACCTCTTATTATACACTACAAAGGCGGAGGTGATGGACTCCTGTCCTGGCCGGAAGGAAATGGCCTGGAATTCATGCAGGCCCTTTAAACAAAGGTCATACCTCTTATTATATATATATATATATATATAAAGTTATTTTTAGATTTAAGAGTTTTCCATTGGTCTCTTGAGTTAAACTTATTAGGTACACTTAAAATTTATCTAAAAATATATTATTTATTAAAAATAATAATAACTGCTGATTGTTAACGGTTGAAAATGATTGCGTTAATTAAATTTAATTTATAGCTGGCATCAAATAATTTTAAATCTTTTGTTGATGTTGATGAAATTGCCAAGTCAGGCTCTCTGGCCCGTTGTTTCACGTTACTTATGCGTCTTCAGTTATTTGGGCACTCTGCGGGTAGGTGATTGTCATTTAACGTCGGCCTTCAAATGCTTATAATTAATTCCTTACCATGAAAAGTAAAGGACCACTTCATTTGACCATCTGAGGAAATGGAATTAATTATAAGCATTATGTATATATATATATATATATAAGAATGCTATTGAAAAAACATTTGCAAGATGTGTGTATATATATATATATATAAGAATGCTATTGAAAAAACATTTGCAAGATAAAGATATCCAATATCTGGAGTTGATTTTTGCATACTATATGGATGATCTGATTCTCAAAAATTATGATTGGAAATTGTTTAATCTTCTTTCTCTGAAAAGGGGCGAAACATAATTGATTTAAATTCGGAATAACTATTCGAAATTTTAGTGAAAAACTAAATTTGTTATCTCATGTTTACTTTTCGTAAAAAAATCTCAATCGAAGTGTATCGTGTTTTCGGTTTAAACTACTTATAATCAAGAAGTTTACAAGTAGGTCATGGGAATTTACCTTGTAAAGTTAGTTACTGATAATTTTTTTGTTTCTTAACTAAGATAAATCCAGTAATTCACCCTAGGAGTAATAGGATTAGTTCGTTACAACAAAAGTTAGGATTGTTGACAAACGTGAGATTTTATTTTTAGATGTAAAAGTACCAACTTTTTCAGTAGCTATAGAAATTTTACACTTTAAAATTTTCCGTAAGAAGCTTTTGTAATTTCTAAAAATTTTAGAATAAGTTATTTTGTTAATTTTATTCTATCGTCTTTGACACAAATGATATATTTTACGTGAATGGAAGAAGTGATTATATATATCACGTTCTGTAAGATTTGAACCTACGACATTAAATTTTGGAGGCCCACATTTTATTGAACTGGAGTAAGAGCACCTTCTTATCACAAAAAAAAAAAGACCGTAAGAAAAAAGACTATTTTTTAACCATATCTTAGAATGCTTTTATTATCATACAAAGTATAATAAAAATTTAAGATTAAGCGTGTCCTAAATATTTGATATCCTTTTCTTTAAACGGGACATCAAGTCAATGAGAATAGGCGATCTGAACTCCTCTTTAACACTTTAAGGTATAAACTTACCATTTGGGCATTTTTCTCGTGATTTTAATGAAAAGAAATTTTGTCAAACGAGTCCATACTCACCTCCATAAGTAAGATTAGATTAGATTCCACTAAAAGAAGTTGGTCATTTTAATTAATGAGATGGCTTCACGTTTTCAGTCAATTTTGTGAACATTTCGTTTTTTAAATAAAGCAAAAAAGAGGTAAATGACTGTCCTCAAAATTTATTTATATTTAGTTTCTCACGAGATATTTTAGGAGGGTCTCAATTATAAAAAATCACCTTTAAATTATCTATACTCAGACTAATACTTGCTCGAGTCGGGTAGGTCTCTTGTAGAAGGCAAAACTCTGATCTTAAATTTTAAACGGCTGCATACATGAAAATAATTTGAACCCACGACCTCACTTAAGTCAAAAGAACCTCTTACCAACTCCCTTGCAGACCTAGGTCCTCAAAATTTGACAAATAGATAGTGCCTGTTACAGGAACATAGCAGAGATGACAATTAGGTGATGAGGAGAATTGCTGGAATGCATTATTGACTTGTTAGGGTTAGCTCTGTGCAAGTGAATAACAAATCCACTTTCTAGATTTTTAATTTCTCTTTTAACAACTTTACTGTAGTGGCAAAAAAAAAAAAAAACTGCGGTTCAAATTCTCTTTTCCATTTACCATGTTTTAAAATGATTTCGTTTTATATGTAAAAATAAAAAAACTACTTTATGATCGTCCCAATAAACAAATAATTTTACCAATAAATTAAATTAATTAGTTAATATAAATAAACAAAACAAATTTACTATTTTTCTGTGTGTACTTTTGTATACTAATTTTTATTTGTTTTTTTCCACCTGTATATTATTAACAACGACAATGTCGGTCTTTTCACGCGTTTCTCTTTCACTGTCTCTGCTCGTCAACAACCGAAATAATCCAAAAGATTCAGAATCCTATTCAAATTCGTAAGCAGCCTTCAAAAATCAAAACGCTGCTTTTCTCCGTAACTTATTGACGAAGCAAATTTTTTTTAAGGACTTTGTTTCTTAGTCTTAGTTGCCGTTTCCCCGGTCAATACCTTTGCATGCACAGATCAAAGGCAAATGTTTTTGATTTTGAGCTACTTTTCATTGGATCTGGTCAATTAGCTGGACGTCCCCTTTGAATCATTCACACGAATTTCAGATTTGGGTTTTTTCTCCGTTTTTTCTTAGGAGCGAAAAGGGGGTTCGTTTTGTTCCCTTTCTCCTTTTGCGCTCCTTTCCCTATTGGGATTGTTTTGTTCTCCTTTCTGTGTTGTTTGATTTGAAAGATTGAGTCTTTGAAGAAGATTGTTCCTGGGTTTTGCTTGGTTTGTTGAGTTATAACTCAAACTTCAAATTTTTGGGCGGTTTATATTTCTAAGAATTTGTTGATAAGCTTCAAATAAATCAAACGGTGTGTTGCTCAAATGGCTCAAAGTGGATGGCTTTGTGCTTCGGAACTTTTGCTACTTTTGCCTCTGGAGGAGTTTTTACCATTAATGAAGAAATAAGAAGGACCGCAAATGCTTGTAATGCGGATTCGACAACAAATGATTTACATCAAGTCAAAAGTTTTGATATATTTGGTGATTCTGCTTTCTGCATCTGTGTCGGTGAGCTCAGAAGATAGACATGGACCAGAGGAAGTGTTTCTAAGCCAATTGGTCAATAAGGCGACCGGTGCGATTAATGAGAAAACGGTAGGAGATTGGACCCTATAATTTCTCTTGCTTTTGCTTTTGACCAGAATCGGATGCTTTAAGTTCCTTTCTGCGTAAGGGATTCTAGGTTGATTAGTTTTATGATTTTAAGGTTCAAACTTACCAAACTGCTGCTTACAGATACCATCATCGTTAAAACCCATTTAAGGACTAT
Organism: Erythroxylum subrotundum; assembly: GCA_027563845.1. Lineage (NCBI taxonomy): Eukaryota > Viridiplantae > Streptophyta > Magnoliopsida > Malpighiales > Erythroxylaceae > Erythroxylum > Erythroxylum subrotundum. The sequence continues at coordinate 34,821,942 of JAOQMQ010000196.1, forward strand.
TTGGTAATGCGGATATTTCGTAGGGATAGCAAGATGTTTCTTAGGATCATATGGCTTGAGGGGAATATAGACTAGTATGGAGCTTGACAGCGTTCTTTACCTTCACCTACTTTAGAAAGACTTTCAATTACTGCGCCTATTGTTACTTGTATGATACTGAAGCTACAGGCATGTAGCAGTCTATATTATGACATATCAAAGCTGGGGCATGAATATCTGAATTGATTTATTTTAAACTGCCTGACCTGCTATTCTTTGATAAGTTTGGATAGCTAATTGTTCACATTTTACATGTCTGCATACAATAGGCACGATATGCTAAAGATGTTAATAGTTATGGAGTTTATGTTTCCAGGAATTAAACCAATTCACGTGATAATTTTAAACATTCTGATGTTGGAGTTTTTAATAGCTATATTACATGCTGCATACTCGCTCCGGTACTTTGTTTAAGGTTTCACCTTTTTGGGGAGACATGTTTTTGAGGGGAGATGCTTGGGGTTTTGCTTCAGGAGTCAAATTGTTGTGTTAGCTTGGGCGTTTAAGAATTTGTGATTATTTTACTGAAATCTTGTCATCAGATATATGAGTGATACTTGAAGGTCCTGTACTGTCATGTGGAAGCTATGTTGTGGAGTGATCCATATATTTATGATGCATGTTTGGGCTTATTCATGCTCCATGGCGACTGGCAGTTTTACTTTGATCAACCATGATCCCTTTTTTCCCCAGTCATCGCTTTTCCTATTATGCTCTTCCTTACCTTTCCTTTTTTATGCATACACGTGAACATAATTGTCTGATGTGCGTTATGTTGATGCCATGTCTAAATGTTGAATTCCATCTAGTTCCCCATGTGGCAATTTGTAAAGTGTTTGTGGACTCAAAACATTTTTCTAATCAATTGACTGCAGGCAGAGCTACCAAGGACCAACTGCAGATTTGATCTTACTTGCTTTGAGGAAGCTAATGAAGGCCTCAGTTCCTTTTCTAAGGAAACATCTAGGACTAAGGATTGGTCGCTTGCCAAAGAAAAGATTCAGAAATTGACCAAATTTCTGCATCTTCAGTCAAAACAAACTCTTTTAGATTGTATAAGAAAGCAAAATCTCTTGTTCCATGTTTATGGAGAAAAAGGTGGCTCTGCTTCTGAGGACAAAGAGTGCCCTGATTCATTATTTGCCACAAAGGTTGTTCGAAGAAGGAAGCTGCTACAGAGCACTCCACCTGCACCCGAACCCACAACTGGCTCAACGTTCCCTACTCCCTCGCCATCCCCGTCTCCTGATTTGGCTCCTTCCCCTAGTGTTAACCCTCCAAGTCCAACTCCTGGAAAGAAGCCATTTTTTCCCCCAGTTGACAGATCACCACCTCCACCTGGTGAAAATAGTTCTTCAGGTCCAGTGTCCGGTTCGGATGTTGAGCCAGTTTCAGCTACCAAAAGTAATCATCAACCAATTATAATAGCAGTTGCCGTTACAGCATCAGTGACATTTGTATTTGCAGCTTTATTATTTTTTTGCTGTACTAGGATGTGTGGGGGAGGCCGTGGAGCCAGACGAAATGATGAGAGACCCCTTTTGAGTCTAAGCTTAAGCGACTACTCTGCTGGTACATACTCTCTGTGATCTTATTGCAATGGCTTATTTCGATAGACTTCTGACAGTGACTAAAAAATATTTTTCAGGTTCTTCACACAAGTCTTTTGGGATGTTGAACTCAATTAATGAAGCAAAGCTTGGTCAGCAGTATCCAAGTAATAACTCAATGCATGATAAAAGAGGCTCATTTGTGGATGGTAAGCGATATGCAGTTGATGGTCAGCAAAATGAAACGGTGTCAGTTGGTGCTGCCAGTGGTGATGTCAAGCCCTCTTCTGAGACCATTGATGCATCCAACAAGATTGGTTTGGTACCACCTCCTCCTGGAAGGATTGGTAGTACTTCTTCCCTAAAACCACCCCCTGGAAGGGCAGTTCCACTTCCTCCTGAGCCATCTGCTTCTCTTAGGCCTCCTCCTAGTAGTGCTGGTCCTCCTCCTCCACCTCCTACACCTCCTCTGCCTCGGAAAGCTGGTAGTGCAGCCCCTTCTCCTCCGGGACCACCTCCTCCACCCCCTATGGGATCTGGGGGCAAAGCTGATCCACGTCCTCCTCCACCTCCAAAAGGGGGTATTGCTCCACCCCGACCACCACCAGCAATGCCTACATTCTCTAAAGTTCCTAGGCCACCTGTTGCATCAAATTCTATGTCAAATAATATTGGAGCTGGTATGGAGGATAACAGCGATGCTCCCAAAGCCAAGTTAAAACCCTTCTTCTGGGACAAAGTTGTGGCCAATCCTGACCATTCAATGGTTTGGCATCAGATTAAATCAGGATCATTCCAGTAAGTTGTCTTGTTTGAATGTTGAAACATTTCCCTGGACTATGCTTTGGGTTATTCTTATACATCTACATGTTACTTTTCTGCTGAATAATGATAGGTTCAATGAAGAGATGATAGAAACTTTGTTTGGACATGCATCTTCTGACAAGAACAAAAATGGCCACAAGAAAGACTCTTCTTCTCGTGATCATACACCCCAATATGTTCAGATCCTTGATCATAAAAAGGCACAAAATTTATCAATTCTTCTGCGTGCACTTAATGTTACAATAGAAGAAGTCTGTGATGCACTTCATGAAGGTAAAATGCTCCCTCTCTCTGTCATTATAATCTTGATATTGACATTTTTCCTACAGGGAAGAATCTGTTACATGTTTATTTACGTTATTTAGCGTTGAAATATATTGATCAGAACAGGATAGGCAATATTTTGGCCTGTCTAGGAAGCTCTGGAATGTAATATATCAAATACTTGTTTCTGGTTTTATGTGTCTTGTAATCTCTTCTAATAAAATCAGGAAATGAGCTTCCTGCGGAGCTCCTACAAACTCTTTTGAAGATGGCACCTACACCAGATGAAGAACTGAAGCTTAGGTTGTTCACTGGTGAATTATCTGAACTTGGTCCTGCTGAGCGTTTCCTGAAAGCGCTGGTTGACATTCCATTTGCTTTTAAACGACTGGAAGCATTACTTTTCATGTGTACTCTAGAGGAAGAGGTTAATGCAACGAAAGATGCCTTTGAGACCTTAGAGGTAGGATGGTCTATGTTACTTTGGTTAAGTTTTGTGATTTGTTATTTTGCTCCTTCCCACTGTTAATTTACTTTTTAGCTGTATTTTATACTTGTTTTTAATGTCTGAAGGAATAGATGAGTGCTACTTTGATATTATGTTGGATTGTTCATCTACAACTTTATTATTGATGATGTAGCAAATGCTCTAACTGGGTCTGATATTTTCACTAGGAAAAGATTGCCACATATGCACTTGAAATTATTTCTAAAGAGTTGTGCATATTATTTTCAATTTAGGTTTTTTTCTGTTTTTTTACGCGTGTTAACTGTGTAATAAACCTGGAAACAGCTTTACTTCGTTTTTAGTTTGACTTGGTCTTTAGTTCAAGCCCTTATGTTGACTGAAAATGTGACCCCTTGGGGAATGACTGAATCCTTGGGAAATGCCTAATAATTTAAATGGCAGTACACTCCTATGTTCATGCTAAATTCCTGCAGTTTTTAATGACAACTATTAATTGTCAGAGTGGTACTATGTGGCAGGTTGCTTGCAAGGAACTTAAAAGCAGCCGATTGTTTCTCAAACTTCTTGAAGCCGTTCTTAAAACTGGGAATCGAATGAACGATGGAACATTTCGTGGTGGTGCACAAGCATTCAAACTTGATACACTTTTGAAATTATCTGATGTCAAGGGAATAGATGGAAAGACTACACTCTTGCACTTTGTTGTTCAGGAGATAATCCGTTCAGAAGGTGTGAGAGCAGCCCGTGCAGCTAAAGAAAGCCGGAGCTTCTCGAATATCAGTGTCAAAACAGATGATCTACTTGAGGATGTGGCATCTGATACAATAGAGCACTATCGCAACCTTGGTCTTCAGGTGGTTTCTCGTCTAAGCAGTGAGCTTGAAAATGTGAAGAAAGCGGCAGTTTTAGATGCTGACACCTTAACAGGAACAGTTTCCAAACTTGGCCAGTCGCTGTTGAAAACTAGAGATTTCCTAAACAAAGACATGAAAAATTTAGAGGAAGATAGTGGCTTCCATGAAATATTGAAAAGCTTTGTGCAGAACGCTGAGGCAAGTGTGATGGGGCTGCTGGAGGAAGAGAAAAGAATTATGGCTCTGGTGAAGAGCACTGGTGATTACTTTCATGGGAAAGCAGGTAAGGATGAAGGCTTAAGGTTGTTTGTCATAGTAAGGGACTTCTTGATAATTCTAGACAAGGTGTGCAAAGAAGTGAGGGAGGCACAACAGAGGATGCAGAAAACTCTTAAGAAAGAGTCTTCCACTGCATCATCCTCCTCCGAGCCCCGCCATCAACCTTCACCTGATCTTCGTCCACGGCTTTTCCCCGCTATTCAAGAGCGACGAATGGATGAATCTAGTTCTAGTTCAGATGATGACAGCTGATACGCTCCTCTCAAGAAGAGTAATGTCCATTCCTATTGTGATAGTGTACTGTGTGCATTGGCTGAAGATATCTAATTCTGGACTAGATATGCAGCATTTGCAGTGACCTTCTATACGTCATAGATTTCCGTTGTTGTTCCGTGGATGGGAATTCAAAGGGTTAAAGTGGTCCTTCAAGACTTTCAGGTCTTTTATCTTAGCATTCGTAGAGCGAGCAATCCAAAATAAAAGAGCCAAGCCAATAGAACTTGCACTTCTTTTTGAGGCCAACTTGAAGCTGCAGATGATGCAACGCCATTCATGAATTGTGTAAACCAGTCAGTGACTCAGTGCAACTAACCTGTCAGTAGTAGTTAGAGTTACTTATATCTTTATTGTTAACCTCATATTCTTTTTTTAGAATGGGTTGTCCATATTTTGGAGATATGCAGCTGACAATTAAGAAGGTAGCTTCCACACAGAAATTGTGAAATTATCAGGGGAAACAATGAGCATGCTTTGAGATTCAAAACACTGCTCTTTGGCTTCCTGAAAATACAACAGGATAATCTTGGTGAATGTAAAAAGCTTGGATTGCCAGATACAAAAATGGAGGAGAATGTTTGTTAAAATAAGTTCCAGTGTGCGGCTATATTAACTCAACGAACAGGTAGCAGCAGTAATCAACTAAAGTTTTTGACACCTTACGAAACAAGACTAATTATCATAATGCATGCAGACGTTGTTGGATGATGTTATTCTTGAACGAAGAGATCGGTCCGCTTGATGCGTTGCTTTTAACTCGTCCATTACACCAAGGTCTAATGGAATGGAAATAGAATTATTAGAATTTAGTATCAAATAGTAGAAATGATAATAATATTAATTAAAATGTTAAATATTTTATGTTTATAAATAATTAATAATTAATAAAATTTTAAATGATTATAAATGAATAATTTTTGAATATTTTATAATAAAAATAAAAATATCAATAAAATAGTTAAAAAATTAATATAAAATTCAGAATATATGAATTTGATGATAATATTTAAACAAAAATTAAGATATATATAAATAATATTTTTAAAATAATTTGATAACATTTTAATAATATGTCTTTTTTATTTTAACTTATACTCAAATTCTCTTTAAAAATAAAAGTCTAAAATTACATTTATCTAATTTCGGTAATGAAAGAAGTCTAGGGAGTAGGGACTATTACTTTTTTACGAATCAACCCTCCTCCTAACTCTAATTTCACGATTTCCATGTCAGTTCTCCGAATCTTTTCTCATTTACGAATCAGCCTTCCTATCCCAATTCCAATTCCCGATTACCCTACCCAGTTTATAATCCACATATTTTTTGAAACATTCCGTATCCTTAAACCCTAAATCCATATTTCTCTGCCCTTGAACTGTTTAAGTGAATCTCCCAATTTCCCTTCCAAAAGATGAAGCAAATGAAGCTTTTTCATGGTGTCTCCAAATTATCAATCAACTATTGCCGCTACTCCCCCAATGCAATTTCCAGGGCAGGACAATTGCCGGCGGTAGCGGTGGTGACCGAAGACATGCGGAGGAAGGTCGGAGGTCGACCCTCTCGTTATTTCTCAACAACTAGTCCAGAAACCACCCCGCCACTGAAGAGTGAAGTAAATGGCGAAATACCCAACTCACCAAATCAACGGCTTTTCGTATTCCATACCGGTGGATTGACTTGTAACCAATGGAGGAAACTTAAAAATCTTTGCTATCCGAGTGGGAAGATTATGTTTCGACCAAATCCTAATGGGAATGGGAAAAAGGTGCAATCTTCAGCCCAGGTTGGCCACCGTGCTGCAGGTCCTACCTGTGTTTTGTACTTGAAGGAAGGAGAAGCTTCAAGTAAGATGCTTGAGTTGTTGTCTTCTTCTTATTTGGAGTCAATGGGCCAAGATCTGCTTTTGCTATATGGACAACAACAAACTAACTTGTTGGATCACTTGTCAGTGGAAAAAGCTTCTTCTTTTGATGATGAGTTGGATGCTTCTATTTTTAGCTTCTATTTGCCCACTTCTTATTTTTCTTTCATGTGTTCTTCTGAGATGAAATTAGATTGAGATTGTCTGTTTGGTTGGTTGACGATCCATGTGAAAGGATTATAACCCTTGGAAGAGAGTTGCAGTCTCTAATTGGAATGTCAAATAAGTTGATGGAGAAGTTTTGGGTTAGAGGCATTTGTACTTGGTTGGTTTTCCTCACTGTTATCTCCTTGTTTTAATGAAGATTGTTGCTATACTTTTATACGTTTAGTCATGGAAAGTATATTAATCGTAGCTGTTTTTGAGAATTTAGTTTGTTGATTATAACCTGAGTTGCATCTGTTGATCTTTCTTCTGCCATTTCTTCTAAGAAAGGATGGAACTCAGCATCTGATTTTGCTTAAAACATCTTTAACCCATTTGTTCTCCCAAATTGAGTTTGTCTTTCCTAGTTAATGCAATAGTAACAGACATCAACGGAAGTGGTCGTTAATTGTTTTCCCTTTGGGTTTGGATCGTTGTAGCTGTAACTGGTAAGTTACAATTGACTGGTGAGTGGTTAATTATTTTATTCTTCCTGCATGAACTGACTTCTGGATGGCTAGGACTTAATCCATATTAGAAGAATATATACATTTAGCATCTTCTCTTGCAAGAAAAACTGTCTAGTCATTTATCATCTTTTCAATCTTGTGGACGTGGTTCTCGCTTGTCTTGCAGTATCATTCCATTATGGCTCGAGTTATCACTGCACTTTTAGCTAACATTTAGTGAATGCAATTCGCTTCTTCATTCTGACATGATAACTGGCTAATTGCTTGAAATCAACATTATTTAATGGAAGAACAAAATTAACTGAGAGGAAACTGTAATCTATCATTTGCAGCGTATCTGCTTGAGCAAGTTTAACAATAGATGGCCTTTCTAGAAAATGGTGTGAATCTTGTATAAGCCTGTATTTGAGAGGCAGGATTCCAGTGGTGTGATCAACAGGAAAACAAAATCATTGGAAGTAGAATAATGAGTCCTTAAATAGACCTAAGTAGCATGGAGTTATTCTTCAAGTAATGGCCTATGTTCCTCGTTTATGCATAGATGTTCATTTCAATGCGAATGTGAAATTATGTGGCCATGTTTTACATCTGAATGAAGTTTTCCATATCTCGTTAGTGGATATATGGCAGCAACCAGATTTGCTGGTTGAAAATTGGTCGTGTTGTCGAACCCTTCAAAATAATTCCGTTTCTTCAAACTTTTATAGTAGTGGTAAAATCATGTCGAATCTTTAAAGAACTAAACACTAGCTTTTTAATTTCAATTAATAAAAGTAAACAGGGAGGTTTAAAGAGAATATTTTCACAATTCAAGCAGTTAGTTTGAAACATATTAGGATAGTTGTAATAAGTTTCAATTTTTTTTTAAATTAATTGGTTCAAATTTAACATTTAAATCAAAACTTATCATTTATTGATTGGATGTGATAACATTTCATATCAAATAAATGATAGCAATAAATTTATTGAAAAAGATTAAGCCCTAAATTAAATAATCAAGATAGTTGCATCTATTCAATTTAGTTTTCTTATTTATCATAAGTTAAATATGGAAATTTATAAATAATCTATTTGCTACTTATATCAATCCTTCGTGACAATTAGGGATCATTGAATTTTTAGATAGCGATAAAATAATCAATATTAAATTAAATTGGCAGATTAATCGAATATTAATCATTTATGAAATATGAGAACTCAAAACATAAAAAATAAAAAATACTTATAATTAAAACGTGAATAAAAATTTGGAATATAAAACCTCACAAGATTACAACTAGAGCTTTGAATCCCCTTAAATCAGAATGATTTAGTTGTCGTTCCAATAACAAAAATAGAAGAAAAATAAAAATTGCTAAAAACGTAAAAAAAAGATAGTACTCTTTTTTGTTATGAAGAATGTCCCTTTTATAGGGTATTCTAATATAATCTTAATCTAATGTAACTTGTAAAAATATATATCTAAAACGAATTCAAATTCTTATATGTTAAAAGTAAGGTGAAGTGTTTTAGTCAAATTTTTAAGTAATCAATTTTATCCACTGCAGCAATCTTACCCCTTCATTCAAAATTCTGTAATCATTACAAATAATGTTCCAATTTGATGCAATCTCTACTTTTTTTTTTCCTAAAAACATTAATTTTAACATTTAAGTACAAAAATAATTTCAAAATAAAGCACGATGAGATCTTAACAAAGATATAGTTTCGCCTAGCTGCAAATTTCATAGCGTAAAATAAAGCAAGATGAGATCTTAACAAAGATATAAAAGTTTCGCGTAGCTGCAAATTTCATAGCGCAAAGCTGCAAAACATTCTATCATTGGACAAACTTATTCATCTTCTCCACAACCTCTTAGAGTAAATGAGTTAGTGCATCATTTCTCCACTTTGTTCCTCATACGCTTATTCGCCTCTTACAGTTACAGTATACGAGTTTTGTTCTTGTAGATTGCATGAACCATATGCGATGCTCTTTTAATGGCGTTTATGTATTTGGGTCTCATGCAATAGTGACTATAGTTTGACCATGCGCAAGCTCACGTTGGATTTCATTTTCTGTAAAGTGTAGCACTTAGCACGCCTCTAAAATCTTTATGGCAAAATGACGACTTTGAAGGCATAAAAGGGTTTCCACTGGAGATCGATGATTGTGTGTGTGTGTGTATTGAATAGCAGAATTTCTTTAACTTGTGTTTATGCTTTATTTAAGCCTCTTTATGACGCTCCATCATGATCTTTATAATGAAACGGGGCTAACCAAATGCTTATTGGTAGTTCATATTTGATTGATCATTTCTTCTTTAAACGTGTACGTAATAGAAGCAAATTTATAACAAAAAGTTTTAAATTTAAGCCTATAAGATTCATGATTCAGAATATGTAATAACAAGGTTTATATGACCAAAAAAACTACTTTAAGGCCTTCTGCGGCACTAATTAGTAAATTACATAAAATTAGTAAACTAATGTTAGTGGAGCCTTTAAACGCAGCCCTTGGTTCAATGAATGATAACAAACTTCAAGCGTTCAAGGTGGATTCTCCAGGAACATATTGTTCCGGTTTTGCGTTTGAACATGATGACAACAGCAAAGCAAAGTTGATTCTAAAGGAAGGAAATTGAAAAGAAATATCTTCTGCAAAGTGACTGTAAGTTTGAGCCTGGGGATGGTGAATTGAAAGTTACTCCTGAAGCGTAGATTGTCAACAGAAGGAAGCAATAGAGAAGACAAGAGGTAAATGACCCTGATGACCAGACGCCAGCAGGTGGGAAAAGACTGAAGGAATTAAGTTTAAGTAGGCAGGTGATAAAGGTAATTGGCAAGTTAATGTGACATGAGGCATCTGTATTATCCTTTTCCTTCTGCTTATATGCTTTTGCACTACTCGCTTATGAAAAAGCTTATGAGAAGCATTGCCACAATGATAACTGGCGTATCTAGATAATTTAGACTCCCCTCCAAATTAGCTCCTTCTAGTTTCCTCTATAAAACCAGTTTGATTAGTCCACTAGCCAAGGACTAGCAGATTGCCACTTTTAAGTAGGATACTAAATAGATTTCAGGTGCTACTCTTTATACCACGTTAAAGACCCAGTAGCCCATCACCTCTTTAAAAAACTAGACATTAGCAACGCAGTATCTAGAGCCAACGTATCATAAACAAGTCAAATTGTATAGTGAGATGAAACAAATCAACACTTTACAGGATGTAGAACCTTATACAGTCCGGAGGTGCGATAGCAAGGATTTCATCTCTTAAAATCCTTTTTAAGTATATGAGAACCGGCACAATATGGAACACCCAACTCATTGATGCTCCATAGTAACCATTTGTTAAAGAGTTATTCGCTCCTCTTTGTTTCTAAACTAATAACAAGAGACTCTTTGTTCAATAATCAATACCACTTTCAGCAAATGAATATAAGACCTTTCATATTGACGAACTCAGCCACACCTTTCCAAAATGGTCGAACTTCAATCAGTACCAAGTAGCTGCGACATATATAAAGGCAGAAACAATAACTTAGAATTCTCCCACATTTACCCTACATGATCCGTGATGATTAAAGAAAGATCACTCCAAAAATGCTCAACTGCAATCAATAATTATGAGATTTCTCTCGAAAGCATATAACTACTGTCAACTTTTAAACAGCGCGACTACTTCCCCAAACTGGCATTATAGTTGATTAAATCGAGCGAAGACACTGCTACAGCAGTCATACCATACCAAACACCATTAGTGCTTATATAGCCCAAAACACTCCAATTCTACGATCAAAGCAGGTGCACCACAAACGCAAATCAAGCATAATACTAAACACATGTCACCAGTGTAGTTTCAAAAACTTCATCAAATGCCTATTTATGTTATGCTCAGAGCTTTTGTCAACTAATTCAAGCAAAAGCTGTCAAGTACGACACGTGCCGAAAATACACAATCTGAAGCATTGAAGATTGCAAAATTAGACAAATGCTAAAGTTGACAGACTTTAATAACAATCTCCAGCTACACTTGGATCCTGATTATACTACCATATAATCATTTGCAATAAAACTTATAAAAGACGCTTATTCACCAATTTCCTGCAACCTTCAAACAAAGACAACACAAACCTTTCAGACTATTATAACGGTTACGAAAACAGTTATAGTGCACGTGTAGCCTCTTCCTACTACAAGCATCAACTACCACTTCAATCAAGGGACATACGTACAACTACTCAATACAAACAAAACAATCCATGCAACATAAACTAATTCATGCAGAGCCTGAACTAACGTCAATGGTGTTCCAACATAGAAAAACAATGCTGGAACTTCCATCAAACTTTCTCCTAATAATCACTTGATGCAGACTATTACTCCAAAAAAGGAACAAGGACATGAAATTTACATTCATGAACTCTAATTACTTAACGTAAATCATTTAGGAAACAATTGCTATACTAAACCTCCAAGTCAACTTGCCATGTAGTCAAAGTCAGTAACAGCAGGTCCCAAATATCTACCATATTCAGCTTACATAAAATCAATTTTATAATTGTTCAATGTAATAATAACTACAAGATCAAATCACGTTCAAAAGTAAAGAGTTATTCCTAAGCTGCATTTGCAGAAGGCATATACTTAACAAACTAGTAAAACACGCAAGAATTAAATAGTGTTGGCCCAATGCTGCAATATACAGTTAGTACTAGTCTTTAACAACTTCCAAGACAATCTTAAAACAAAAAACACAAGTTACACTAACCAAATTCCAAACAGTTGAGAGCTGGAACATGATAAATCACAGTAGTACAACCAAGAACATATGCTGCACTTGCAAATTGCAAATCCAGCTGAAAGCAAGTATACTGAATTCCAGTCAAAGGCATGTGCAGAACACAAACTAAAATCTTCACACAAAACCAAAGATATAAGTAAGCTAAACAGCAGATTTGATTGTAAATTCTTCCACCATAACATCAGTTGCAGGAACACCAGCAAAAGAAATATGCAATTAAGTTGTCCCCCTCCTATTATCCATAATTGTTGAAAGACAAACAGAAGGCAATTTAGGGTGACAGACATCAAGGCGATGATATTATGTTAAACTGGGGTCACAAACAACAAGTTGATTCCATCTCAAAATGGTTAATTGGAAACAAAAACAATACGTTAAAACAGACTGTAAGTCCTATAGATTAATTTGATATTCATTATCAAAAAAGAAAACAACTTTAAAAACTACAGCATTATATTCACACCAACAAGTAAAAACCCTAAAACACTTTAAACTACAATTACCCACGAAAACAAAAACAAAAACGAAAACAAAAACACCAACTCAACTCCTAACACTGAAACTGCCACTAATAGCTCTCTTGAGCTTTCTTTGAGTATGAAAATCTAACTATCATCATCTGCCGAGGCCTTGGAACCAGAGGTTCCAGTCTTCTTAGGAAGGAGAAGATTGTGGATATTAGGCATAACACCTCCATTAGCAATTGTGACATCACCAAGAAGCTTGCTCAATTCCTCATCGTTTCTCACCGCCAACTGAATGTGTCGCGGCACTATCCTGGTCTTCTTGTTGTCTCTCGCCGCGTTCCCAGCCAATTCAAGAACCTGAATTAATCAGAAAATCATATTTAATTAGGGACCAAAATAATATAGGAGCAATTCTGTCAGCATGCGAACCCTAGATTCGCGAACCGAAACCGACCTAATTCACGAAAAACCCAGTTTTCAACTTCAAGGAAGAGATAAAGAGAGAAATATACATACCTCAGCGGCCAGATACTCCAGGACGGCGGCAAGATAGACGGGAGCGCCGGCGCCGACGCGCTCGGCATATTTGCCGGCTTTCAAGAACCTAGCGATACGGCCGACGGGGAACTGTAGACCCGCTTTGCTGCTTCTAGAGGTGGCCTTCTTGGAGGCTCCAGATCCTAAGGTTTTGCCTCTACCCGCCATTGAATTTTATTGAAAGCAAGAGAGGGAGAAGAGAGAAACAGAGAGAGATTGAGACTGAAAATGGAGTTGTGAGAGGAGGCTTTATGGTGGATTTGATATTATATAGGAGGCTATGATTCTGGAATTAGCCAATGGGCGTGAAGTACGAGGATCGATAAGGGTTACCGTTGGATTGAGATTGTAGAGAACGGTGGAGATGGAAACAACCGTTCTGGTTTCGTTATTGGTCGTGACAAAAGGAGAGGGAGAACATAAACGGCGTTAAACGGAAATTTGGGCTTTTGAAAATTTGCGGATTACGTTCGCTTGGGCACAAACAAGACAACGATACGTCGTCAAACAAAGGTCAATACCTAGGTAGCGCCACTTTGTCCACGAATTGGGCTTGGGAGAGGCATTGACCCAAATTTGAAACATTAAATAGGCACAACTCGCAGTAGAAATGAAGCATAAAAGAGTTCAACAAGAAAGAAAGGAAAAGTTAAATTTAAAATATTTTATAATTTAATAAGTAAATTATATTAAGTATCCTAATTTTAAAGGATTTTTATCAAAAACGATATCACTTTAATTTTAACTCTAAATAGCATTACTTTTACTTTTTGACTTTTGAGAGCTCATATACATCTATTCTAAAATTTATAAGATTACTAGCTCTTGTTACTATGGGTGATGTATGTCATATTACCTATTAAAATCTTGCTAGCTTATATTTAAAATAATTTACAAATATTTAAATGAAGTATGTATGTTCCTCTCCAGTTTTACCTTAATATCTTTTTAGTTTCTCCATTTTTTCTTTGTTTATTTCTATTGTTAATATCTCAATTGAAAATGAAAATAAATGAAACATGTGTGAAAATATAAATGAAATAATAGTATCTTCTTTATTTATGACATGATTTACCAAATATGATGCTACAATCTTGACTTATCTTCCTTCTTCCTCTCATTGTCATTATTCCAAAGTTCTTCGAGCTTGTTGTAATCTCTTATGCCTTGTTTGTTCTCCTAAACCTACCGAGTGTTAATGTATCTATACTACTAGTAGTTCCTATTGGTCTCATTCTTCCAACATTTGAAGCTCCCCTTCTAGTATTTGAAGCTTCACTTGAACTTCCTTCATAATTAGAGTTCAATCTATAAGTCCTTTTTAGCATTAAATTCCTGAGTTGATACTTATGTTGTTCCATTTGGAACAGTTGCATCTTGAATTTGAACCTAAGTAGCTCCACTTGATATTGGTCTACAACACAGTTAACTTAGGAGGTTGAAATGAAGTCAATGAGATTAAAAATGAGTATATGAAGTTCTTGAACTACAACTTTTGGTGTCAGTGGTTTATCTCATTTGATTGTTTAATCTTTTGACAATATGTACTTACGATTTCAATGCAAACTCTAGACATGTTGTTAGGATTCTGAAGCCCTTTTTAGGTCTCATTTTCTTGATTTTTTTAGCTTACTCAACTTCTTGCTTACTTGAGGAGGCATAATAGGGATTCACTTTTGACGAATCGGTTATTTGATAACCGGATTAAAACTCGTCCTCTCCCATCTCTTCTCTCTTCTCACAGATTTTAGAAATCAGAATGCCTCCATCGCCGATTCTCTCTTCTCTCTTCTCTCTTCTCTTTTCTCAGATGCCTTTATCGCACCAAAATCAGCTCTCTTTTTTCCATCTTCTCCAAATCTGGCCTTGATACTGTAGTTTCAGTACCTATCACCACCACCAAAAACACTGTTGATAGGTAGTTTCAGATCTGGCCGTGATACTGTAGTTTCAGCTCGCTTAAAGTTGTTGACTTTGCACGTCCGTGTACCTTCAATGGGCTCTGAGAATGATTTGTACCTGTCAGTTGGCTTACAAATTCTGTTTTTTTTTTTAAGGTTTATGGTGTAAGAAGATATGGTTGATGGTGAAGCGGTATTTGGTGACTGCCAAGTGAGATCTAGTGTTGGCTTGTGCATTCAACTTCTGGGTTTTCTGTTACGGGTTTACTTGCTTGAGTGCTTTGAGGATGATGATTGAAGAACTTTGGGGGTTGTGGGCGAACAGGATAGCAACCGGATGAAGTTGAAATCGATCGTGTTTTGTAGCAAAACCGGCTTCGGTTGAAAATTCAAGAGGTGGGTTTCTTGCGGGTTCTCTAAGGTATTAGCTTTACGGTGATGTTTCATTGGATGCGTTCTCTTTCTCTTGTGATTGGTGAATAGTTGAAAATTTTGCTTTGTCTTTTATTGCTTTCTAACAGTGTGGTTCTTTTAGGGAGAAAACAAAGGATTCCTTGTGTGCAAGAAGAAGATGGCCACATCTCCAGAGGCCCTTTGTTGGTTTTGCCCTCAGCCGTTTAAACAATTTGTTAAGTATGTTGTGAATTTGAAGTTTGATGAAGAACCCAACTATGCAAAATGCATATCCCTTTTTGATGGGATTGTGCTAGGCCAGAGCTCCAATTTGTATAGAGTTCGTTTTATAACTTTTATTCAAGTTTCTGTTATGAGATAAGGATAAAAATAAGGCAGTGATAAGGAGATAAGGATCAGTAGTATTGATTAATTAGTTTTCTGAAATAGTTAGAACTCCAATTCACTTCAATCTCTGATTTTGATAGTTCGGTTATATATACTCTATTTGGCATTGTTGTATACATGAAAACAACCCTTCAATATTTCTCTTTGTTTTTGTAATTTTGTTTCAAAGATCATTTCGGTATAGCAAAGGTATGTGTTGCTCTCTTTGTGTCTGTAATTTTTGGGCAACTCCTCAGATCTAAATCTCTTTTTTGCAGGTGTTTCTTCTGATTCATTTTCGTATTGAAAGTGTTTTCTTTGTTAAGTTACATGGTTATTTTCATATTTTGCCGTCAGTCTTTGATATGTGATACTAGAGAAAGGAACTATCATTATCAGATTTAACATTGGTATATTGGAGATTTGGTTTTGGTGGTCTCAACTCAAAAAAAAAGTTCCTATGATCAATAAATGCTTCTTTTGTTGAAATAACACCAAGACTTGCAATTTGTTTATGAGATTTGGACATGGATTTAGAACTTTAATCAACTAGGTCATAGTTTCCCTGCTATAATAGTCAGAATGACACTCCTTAATTGCAAATAGCCAAATACCACTTGACTGGTTAACGAAACACGTTTCCAAGAATACGATGTGGAGTACTCATCTAGGATTTTATATGGAAGAAAACAACCTTTAACTCAAATGCATGTATCACTAAACACATACAACGTTATTTAATAGGAAGAATGAATGACAGAATGAGGATATATGTGTGTAGATCGAGATGAATTAAGGCAAGAATGAATGATGATACATGTGTGTAGATGGAGATGAATTAAGGCAAAGGCATGGGAACGTTTCCTTGTGTGGGGCATATATGGGACCATAGCTTATCTAGCATGCGCTATCCTATTAGGCGTGCTTTCTTCTTCATAAATCTTAGCTTCACATGTCTTCTTAGTGCAACACACACCTAATAATTAACAATTCATCTACGTATAAGAACACAATCAACTTCATATATTTGTCTTCTTTATTACAATTGATAAATG
>JAOQMQ010000196.1:34854949-34870603 GCA_027563845.1 Erythroxylum subrotundum
TCCATAGAGGTATAATGTGTCATGTTTAGAGCTAGGAGTAAGAAGTTATGGGCATTGGAAGATTGCTGCCACTGTTCGCGAGTACTGTTCATTTGGTCATTTGTGGCAGCAACTTCAAGCAAAGTTTTACCCCTTTTTAATGATTGAATTGAGTCTTGCTTCCTTCATGAAAGTTGTAAAGCACTTTCTTATCTTTCCATCGAGGTAAAATACGACATTTTTTGATTATTGTACCAAAAGATATGATTTTTCAAAATTTTGATCTTGATTAGAAAATTTTCCGTTTGGACCGAAACTTTAAAGCAACTTTGAACCTTCCAAAGAGCCGAACTAGGTTTTTCATTCTTCTCAAAAGCTTTAGAATTTTCGGGTTTAAGTTGAAATATCCGATAAAAAATGAAAGCGAGCCAATTGAGTGACGATATTGTGTACCATTCCGTTTTGGACGATTTTGCGAACTATAGAGATCCGATTGCGGAGTTTTCTGATTCTTTTTGACCTAGAGGCATGGATTTTCATTTTAGCTTAAGAATCGGACTTAATTATGGGCCCTAAGCAGATCAAGTTTTATTGGAGGATAATTAGGGTAAAATTATCAAGTCTCATTTAGATATCATTAAAATAAGTTCGATTTGAGGTTCCTTTCGTGGTGAGGAATCCCTCCCTCGTGGGATGCGCGTCCAGATGTCACGCAGGGAGGGGTTCCAACAATGAAAATATGGGTGTTGTATTGGAGATTGTAGAGCTTTGAGTACAGAAGGAAATGCGGGTAACAATGAAGAAGTTTGAGCTTGGCTTATGTTCTAATCAAGAAGTTTGGGAGATGCTGAGGATATATCAAAGATTGAAGTAGCAGTTGCACTCAACAAACCTTTGGTTAGGAACATCCATGAATTCTTAATCATTGGTAGTGGTTGTCCTTGTATTATTGATCAAGAATTATTGCCTAACACTCGAACTTCTAATATCTTTCCTTAATTAGGAAACCTATTTGGAATAACCAATTATAAGTGCTCTAGACATTAACGGTTAATCCATAATATAAGCAAGGAGAATAACCCTCACCAGTGATTAAGAATTCCAAGATGTTCTTATCTAAAGGTTTATTCGGTGCAATTCTTACTTCAATCCTAGCAAATCCTCAATATCTCTTAAGATCCTTAAGGCTATGTTTGGTAAGATAGTTAGTAATGGAATGAAATATTATTCTATCGTTTGGGAGAATGGTTTATAATGGAATAGGATGGAAGGGAATGTTTTCACATTACATCTTATTCCATCCTAAACAGCAAAATTGAGTTATATTTGATTTAAAGGGTTTAGGATATAATGTAAAGCTATGTTTGATTAGACGTAAGGTTTTTTATGGAATGAAATGAAATGGAATAGTTTATCATGGAATGTAATAGAAATGGATCTAATACTAGAAAATTGTTGTTTGGGAGGGATAAAAAAGTTCATAATGTAATATAGTGAAATGTTGTTTAAAAGATGGATGAAATGTATGTATAATAATAATGAATGACTATTCTACCATTGATAGAACGAAACATATGTTTCATGAATATAAAACATAGGATTAAAAGAATAATTGGTATTATAAAAAATTATTGAGGATATATTAGGTAGTACGTATTTATCATTTTATATTCTATCTTAAAATCTCAAAATCAGTGGTAACTCATTTTTACCGGTTAAGATGGAATATGATGTAATATGAAACTCTCTCGTTATATTCCATTCCATTATAAGCCTTCCTCCCAAATGATAGAATAATATTGCATTGCATTGCATTCCATTACTAACCGTCATACCAAACATAGCCTAAAATGATAAATATGCACTACCTAATATACCCTCAGTTATTTTTTATAATATCAATTATATCCTCAACCCTAATAACAAGTAGCAAGATATATGTTTTGTTCTATCAAAGGTAGAATAGTCATTCATTATTATTATATATACATTACATTTCATTTCATTTCATCCATCTTCCAAACAATATTTCACTATATTACATTATGAACCCTTCCATCCTTCTCAAACAACAATTGTCTAATATTACTTTCGTTTACATTCAATTCTATTATAAACTATTCAATTTCGTTCCATTTTATTAAAAACCTTTTAGTCCAACCAAATATACCCTAAGAGCTTTGAATTTATTTAGGTCGTCATCGGAGCCATACAAGGCATATCGAGGGATCTGTGTCCCCAAAAGCTCTTGCTTTTTGGTAAGAACATACACCAGGCTTAATTTTCTTGACTGTTCCACACATTCCCTTCCCTACTCCAAGCTTTGCAATCTCCAGTGTGGTCTCCATATCTTTATGGTGAAAAAGTGCATCTTACATACGCTTTTATGGTACCAAACAAAGGTTGGATCGAACTTACCATCTAAGAGTGAAGAGAATTAAGCGGAATGCCATTATTGGTCTTCTTGCTTAGGTTACAGGGCTTTAAATTAAAGGCATAAGATTCCTAATATTTCAAGTTTTTAAATTTTTTTAATATTTAATATGATGTGGTAATAAAGGACTAAGTAGACCAACTAGAATATCTAGACTTAAAACTTGCGCCATCACCTGGTGTTATTGTGGTAGGTTCTGAGTAGTCTTGTCGGCTTCTAACACAAAACGAATCTCATTTACAACCAACGACACCTGAGCTTCAGAAAAAAGCCCAATTGGATTACCTTATTACAATTTTTGCAAGACTGAGGATTTTAATATAAAATAAAAAGGGCAAAGAGAAGGAAAAATGAAACTTCTTTTAATACTAAAATTTGTGACGAATTAATGATTTAGAGCCAGACAGCAATTTAATTAATTAGCAGTAAATTATAACGAGGACTGCACCCACACTAACACACACAAAGCCACTAAGTGAATCCTAAAAGGTCATTCTCCTAAAAGCCTCGTTAAGGAATATTAGAAGCTGTTTGGAAAGTTCCTCCCACCTAGACTACCCTTGGAGGGGTACCAAAAATGCAACTTTGAACTTAGAGTAAAGTGTTTATTTATTCCAAAGATTAAAGTCACAACTCGTTGAACCACATGAGACGATGAAGCTTGACTAGTGCAGAAAATTTCAATAATTGTTAAACAGTTTTAGGAATATCACCAGTGATGGGACAAATAATTAAATACTAAAAGACTGCATGTGCTTGCACTTAATGGTTGCAGTTGCACACCTAAGCAAAGCATACCCCAAGTGCTGAAATTTAATACTATCATCTTTGTGAAAGTCTGGAATTTCTAAATCTAAAGCTTTGAGATAATAATAACCATAAACCATAAAGCAGGAGAAAACAAAAAACAAAGCCGGAGAGTGTCAGTTTCATGATAATGATATAAAACTGTTGTTTTTACCTCCTACAGGCTAGTCCTACCCACCTTTCTTTTCCCTTTCTCTGTCTGTGCATCTTTTACGCCTCCCTTTCATCAACGTTTCAGTTTTCAAAAAAAATTTGTGGAGATTAGTGTTGAAAGCTAATAATTACTCTTTCTTTTCCAAATACCACCTTCTAAATTTATTATTTACAATCCAGAAATTAATGGCACACACAAGTTTTTTGTCCCTGTGGAATATGGATTCTGCTAATATTAGAAAATCAGATCCTCTGTCCAGTTTTACTCTATCTTATTTTGTCTCATAAAATCTCAGTTATTTATTTTGCGAGACTCACGCGGGTCCCATGTGAACTCCACATAAATAAATGACTGAGATTTATTGGACATAATAAGACACCATAATATTGGACAGAAGATCTGAACTCTAATATTAGCATATGACCTAATTGGTTCCTGAATAATAATAGTCTATAAAAGATTTCAGCTCACTTCGACTTAAATTATCTAAAATAGCTATTTCCTTGTTAGCTATTTTAATGCGCTCAAAACAAAACGAAGAGGAAATTTTGTACCATCAACATGTAAGTTTCTTTTTTTTTTTTAAATAGAAAGTAAGCATTTTGGTTAATTACAAAAAAATCTTAAGTTTTACTCAATTTTATAATTACAGCCGAAATTTAAAAAAATGATAATTAAATTCTCAAACTTTCAATTCTTTTCAAATCTAACCTGATGTTTGTATCTCTTTTAATGTTATTGACGTGACTTGTTACATAAGACAAATACGTTTAATACTTATATACTTCAAACACGAAAAAGAATCAACTAGTTTCATTCTAATCAAAGTAAAATAAGGAATACTATAAAATCCTAGGAATTGAGGCTTGGTCATCTTTCATTTGTTGTTGATGTTTTGGCAACTGTCGACAGCTCAATCTTTCGATCTGGTTCAATTTATGATCGCATCTGCAAAAATTTGCCTGTAGGTCAATGCCCTCGATTTAGGCATTTTTTTTATATCACTTCAGAAGAAACGATATAAACACTGTGCCATTTTTTCTTACATCAAGGTTTTTCAATTTTAAAATTACGTATTTTAGTTAAACAACTTAACGAAACTTAATAAGTTAGTTTAATTAAATTTAACGTCTATAAGTGTTAAGAGTATCTGTCTTATATGGCAAGCCAAGTTAGAAATTTGTAAAATTAAGTAAACTTTGTTTTTTTTGTAATTAATCCTAAGTTTTCATAAAATACATTTTATGCATTGAATTTTAGTTTTATGTATATTCTTATGTAATATGTATGAAACAAAATAAGTACTTTTATCCCTTTACGTGTATACCACCCAAGGTTTATTTTAAACATAGAAAGAAAAAAAAATAGTCTTGTTAAGCGTATTCTATGCCTATAATTGCTTTCATGGTATAAGTAAGTAAATTTAAAATTAAATAAGTTAATGTTGTATAAAATAGTTGTGAATTTATTGCTTGCATGTCGTAATTAAATAATTAAAAGATAAGATTTTCAATAATGATATAATTTTTAGTATTAACTTTTGTTTTTCAAAGAGATACCATAGTATTGATTATAATGCATTTGATTTGCAATATATTTATCCTTTCAAGAACTCCTAACTATCATAATAGTGTAAGTCAGGTCTTCTTTTACTCCTTTCTTTCTAATATAATCCTTATCAAAATATCTACTTAGAATATCAATAATCTTGGACGACATGTTTTCATGATTGGCTCTGAAAATGAATATCTAAAATTTGAAAATGACTTTTTCTTTAAAAGCATTATATTTGTATTACCGAAAATTTGACAAAATTAGAGTTAGCATTGAAATTGATGAAATAAAGTATCAAATTTAATTGAATAATTTGGAGTGACGTAGGAATCCATGCATATAAGTCATCTGTTCTCATTACACTGTTCTATTCCATAAGGATTCATTCATTTAATAAATGAGGCCTATAGAAATTAAATAGATGAATGATCATAGAATAAGGTAAGAACAAAATAATGAAAACATGTGATCTTAACCCATTTCAAGAAACATATCACCTGGTCCGACAACAGTTGAATGAATGGATGCTCGTAAAATAAGGTACAAATAGAATAATGGGAACATATAGTTTGAAACCTAATTTTAACTTAGACAACAGTTGAATGAATGGATGTTTTCATATGATAGAAATAAAATAAGGAGAAAAATAAACCTAACGTGTATGCTATTCAACGTTTAAAGATGAAAACTTTAAAATCTTCGTGCGCCCACAACTATGATTTTGCACAAAACACTCATGGAAATCTAGATCCTCAAGATTTAGTACTCTTCATCACCCTCCAAAAGAGGTCAAAATCAGCTTTTATCTTTAGTAGGTAATTACGAAATGTCAATGTCCATTGGTCTTAACAGTTCAGCTTTTAACTACGTTACTCAAAAATTTTTTTTTCTGGGTTTAATGTAACATCATTTTTGTACCTCGGAATCTTTCATGGATATGTGAAAGGGTAAAAGATGATACTCGTTTTCTTACAATAATCTAATTCAAAGTGGGATATGTCTCGGGAGCCAAGTCCATTTCAGCTCCTCTCATAGCCTGACTTGGTTTCACAGTCTGACTTCCTCAGTTAGTGTCATTTATTAGCGTCACTAACGACGAACGACCATGTCTTGTTTTTTATATTGTCAGATTTCCCAAGAGCTAAAGATTCCTCATTCCTTGAGGTTCAAATATTTACCATAAGAATATCTTTATTGTCTTGTCCAAATTTTCTTTTCTTTCTTTTATGATGGGCCTTCTTTGGCTTTTGGATTTGTGTCCTCTGTGTCTCTCTCTCTCTTTAGAGGACACCCATTTTAGTAAAAACTCCAAATTCCGCTCAATGTGATGGCTCTCGAGATGGAATGGACATTGCTGCACTGTACAAGAAAAATTATAATCTTTATTGGTGTTTTCGTGCAGATTTCTTCTTTGTTGTAAGAGTTTGGAAGGAGTTGTAGTTGGTTTAGATTGACTGGTTGGTTCCTCAACATACAAAAGGAGATTGCTGTGAAAGTTGGAGTTTCTGCACCGAAACTAGAAAGCGAAATTGAAAAGAGGTCCATTTTTGTATTCAGAGACCTTTTTAGCTTTCATGCACGAAAAGTGAAGGAACTGGCAATGAAAATTAGTGGGATTTCAAGGAAAAGAGGTGGATATGAAATTTCCATAGGAAAGTTGTGACTTTTGAGATTATCAGGTGGATATGAATTTTCCATAGGAAAGTTGTGACTTTTGAGATTATCATTTTCTAGCCAGGCAAACAGAGAACAAGAGAGAAAATTGGCGATAAAAGCATAAATATGCCAACAGTGTGGTTCTCGCTGAAGAGGTCTCTGCACTGCAAATCAGAGCCATCGGATGTTCATGACCCAAAATCCAGGAAGCATTTGAGCACAATCTTGACGAAAAAGGCAGGCAGGTCAGGGTGTTCAAGGTCCATAGCTAATCTGAAAGATGTTATCCATGGAAGCAAAAGACACATGGAGAAACCACCAAGTTGCAGTCCAAGGTCCATAGGGAGCAGTGAGTTTCTCAACCCAATAACCCATGAAGTCATTTTGAGTAACTCAAGGTGTGAGTTGAAAATCACTGGTTTTGGTGGTCTCCAAGAAGGGATTGGTACTGGTACTAATAACGGCAACACCACCGGTAGTGGTGCCGGTGGTAACTACGGTGGTGGTTCAACTTTTGTGGGCACTTTAAGGCCAGGTACACCTGGGCCCGGTGGCCACCCAACAATGCACTATTTCAATCCTCCTATAAAGAACTCAACAACTCCTCCAAGAAAATCTCCATTTCTTTTATCAGATAGGGAAGGGTCTGGATTTGGAGGCTCTGGTGTTGCTTTTGGAGGAGGACATTCAAGCTCCAGGGTGTCTCTTGAGACGGATTCAATTGGTTCTTCCACAATCACTTGCCATAAATGTGGAGAGCGATTTAGTAAATGGGAAGCTGCTGAAAGTCATCATCTCTCGAAACACGCTGGTAGAGAACTCATCCCTGGAGCTGTTTAACCAAATGATTTTAGATATACTTTTATGTTATGCTCTAAGACATCTTTTTATGGTTTGCTTTTTTCTATGCTTTGTTCTCTTGTCTTCAGATAACCAACTTTTTTTTTTTTTTTTGGCCAATCTTCAGATAACCAACTTACATCCTTCTGACCATAGAGTCCAACGAGCACTTTTATCTATCACTTTAAGCTTTTTTCTTTTAGAAATGGAAGTACTTTACAGGCTGTATTGCCATTTAACTTTCGGTCCATTTTCTTATACCCCAAAACCAAATTGTTTGATCATTCGGGTAATCCTCTACAGTGATTGTTAAAGCTTGTATATCCTTTCTTTTTTATCTTGTACTTTAACCACTTTTCATTCCTATCTTTTTGCAAGTTCTCCATTTATTTAATTAATCAAAGATATAGTTAAGCATAACATGACACTTGTTCGATTAAATCTCAGTTCTTGATGTTTGCTGGGTTTTCTTTATTGTGAAAGTTAAATTGGTTCCTTCATTGTTATTGATCTTTTTCAATTCAAATGATCCAACTATTTTCTTCGGATTCTCAACCAGCCTTCTTTTCCAGCAACTGACAAGATCTCTCTTTGTTACAGTCACTGAACTTGTGGAAGGTGACTCATCAAGAAAAATTGTTGAAATCATATGCAGGGCAA
This sequence comes from Erythroxylum subrotundum, assembly GCA_027563845.1. Taxonomy (NCBI): domain Eukaryota; kingdom Viridiplantae; phylum Streptophyta; class Magnoliopsida; order Malpighiales; family Erythroxylaceae; genus Erythroxylum; species Erythroxylum subrotundum. The sequence continues at coordinate 34,863,034 of JAOQMQ010000196.1, forward strand.
GCTGGTTAAAGAGCGAAAACCATTGTGGTCGAATTGAAAGAGTATTGAAAGTCCATAACATGCAAAAGACTCTAGCACGTTTTGAGGAATATAGGGAGATGGTGAAAATCAAGGCAAGCAAACTCCCCAAGAAACACCCTCGGTGCCTAGCAGATGGGAATGAGCTTTTGAGGTTCTATGGCACCACTTTGGCTTGCTCGCTTGGCCTAAATGGTTCCTCAAGTTTGTGTGTATCGGACAAATGCTGTGTTTGTCGAATTATTAGGAATGGTTTCTCTGCCAAGAAAGAGCTCAAGGATGGGATAGGTGTCTTCACTACTTCTACTAGTGGAAGGGCCTTCGAGTCCATTGAGATACTTGAACAAGATACATGTGCAAGGAAAGCTTTAATAGTATGCAGAGTGATTGCTGGGAGAGTTCATAAGCCTCTGGAGAATATGCAAGAAATAACCAGCCAAACTGGGTTTGATTCATTGGCTGGCAAAGTTGGTCTGTATACAAATATTGAGGAGCTTTATCTGCTCAATCCTAGAGCTCTTCTTCCTTGCTTCGTAGTGATCTGCAAATCCTGAAGCAAATGGACTTCTTACATCGCTTTCCTTAAGTTGTGAATCCTTTACAACTTGTTTTGGAGGATTTTTTCCCCCACCTATCTTTTGCCTGAAGGATTTTTGATATTCTTCTTCCACACCTCCTGTTACTACTCAGTAAATCAAAATTTTTCTACTCATTGTACCTGTATTATGCTCTTCTTAGATTTGCATATCTCATGCTACTGTACTGATCTTTTGTTTTAATTCTTGTCCTTAATGTAAACATTCAAATTTATGAGAATGCTTTTTGTTGTATGCAAAAGAACGAAAGGTGGTTGCAGATACAAATTAACCGACCAACCTCATGAATTTGATGCAGGCTTGACTTAGAAGTTGACTGAACTTAATGGAGATCGGTTTAAATTGTTAGGTGGTAGTAGCAATGACGTGCATATTTTAATTCCAAAATTCAATTAGGAAAGTTTGACCATTAATTGTATATTATCAGGTAGTGTTGTAGTAATGATCGTGGAGGGAGTTGTGTGAGAAAGGTAGAACATCAGTTTCCAGATTGTGCATCATCGTCGTCATCCAACCTCAATAATGAGCTTGCAGGTAAATTTGAAATGTGTGTGTGATTTTTTAATCGGTAAGTTTTAAATGTTCTGAGCAGTGTCTGAAAACTCGAAGTCTTGACACATGCATTATTAAACTGTGAACAAACAAAATCCAGTTGTTGGTACTATTTTATAAGGTCCTGTCTCAAAAGACAAAGTAAAAGAACAATTAAAACAAAATCACGTGTAGGAGGATTATGGACTCGTAAGTTAATAAGCTGAAAGAACATTAAATTGTTCCAAACATGTCTACATTTTAGAGTGCATGGTTTATGAATGATAAATATACTTTAAAAACATGGTATGAAGTGTGAAAAAGCTGCATGTGGTCCTTTTTGGAGGTTGTGTTTGAACTTGAAGTCCATGCCTCAGGACAAAAAATCTACATATTCAATGTAGAGACAGACATATTTTGTCTCTTCTATTCTCATCCCTTTTTGAAATTGTGGTAAAAGCATTGTTCATGTTCTCTTTTTCCTGTGGAGTTTCCTCATAGACCCTCCTGCTGAGAAAGGGTAGCTAATGGCTAAGATAAGGTCAGGATCCCAATCCTGTCTGTCCTCTCATTTCAAAATGGTAACTTTGTTATTCACTTCATTAGTTAAGTGTTTTCATTTTCTTCTGCAACATCTGCAAGGATTTTAATGCTGCCACATGCAACTCATAAATGCAGACTAATCCTTTTATCACTTCCTTCTGATTGTGATATGCTTCCAGAAAACTGAATTAAATTCACTCGTTGGAGTTGTTTGAGGGCAGTTGAACACAAATGAAGATATTAACTGTAGTTGGTTTGGACCTCATTGATTTTGACTCCCCATCTGGTCCATACTTCTATTACATCATTGGGGTATAGCAACAGTTATCGCTTGTTTTCTCAACTATTTTATGTAGAATATGTCGATGGCATTGTTACAAAAGCCATGCTATGACCTATACATACTTGTATGAAAAATTGAGAGAAGGAAGAATAAAGAAAGTTAGACATAGATTGCGGTTGTACCTTGAGAGAATGATTCGAGCAGAATCAAATAAATTGTCAAGTTTCTTACTCTCCAGCAGTTAGATAAAACAAAAAGAAAATGCTTCTTTTCCCTATGATATTCTGCTTTCATGCATTAACTAACCATGTTCATAGCATGTCATTTTCATTCAAAAACAGATATACTGGAACTAAATTTAGTTCATTCTGCTGCACAATGGAAGGTTCTGTCAAATGATGAAGGGGCATTAGGTATCCGAACTTCTGTACAATTCGGCTGTAACTTCAGTGATCTATTCAAATAAGATTTCCTACGATGATTGGAATAGAAAAAGCTTCAAATGGGCTACAGAATGGCTGGGGATTTAAACCTCGTTCCCTGTTATCAGTACACAATGTTAAAGTTCTTGTTTGTGGCAAGTTGGAAAAAGAAAAAGTATAAGGCTTGAACTAGTTGCTCTTGCCCAGTAGCTTTTGAGGGAAAATAAATTTGACATTACAGTTGCATAACTTCAATGCTTCTCAATTGGAAATTACTTTCATGCCATTGGAATCTTAGTTTGGTTTTTTATCTATTCAGATGCATTGATTTAGTCCCTCTATTTACTGTTCTGACCCCACTGCAGAACCAATGTCTTATTTGATTGATACATCAATTTGCTGCTTCAATTGGACAGATACAATACTTCTCAACAGATAACTTAGCATTGACATCAGTAGATGAAGATTTCAACACTTACAACTCCAGAAATTTAGACGGGAAGTCACCGTAATTGATGCATTTAGATCAACTCCTCCGGAAGTCAAGGCACAAATGGTCTTCACATCTACCAAGTATTTATAACGGCTATGAATATTGAGAACCAAGAGATTGTGACATCAAGAAAACAACACATTCTAAATATGGGAACGATTTTGGTCATTATGAATGAGATGTCTGGTTTATTTCTGTTTGAAAATTCTGCCCGAAGCTGGTTAAGTTTTTACAGTCTTATACCTTGAAGAAAGGAGGAAGCTTGCTTTAGTTTTACACCACTGAACAACCATCGGTTATTCTCAGCTACCAGGACAATTGAAGAGGTTACTGTACTGGCCTTTGACTCTTCAGTGTGGTAGAAAACCATAACCCACACAGCAGGAGATAGTTTCCTGGATTATATCTTTGATGCTGTGCTTGTAATGGAACCCCAGGTCTTTTAACTTCTTTGAAGATATTTCTGAAGGTGGTGAAACTTGCTTTTCCCCTGCAATCCTGGACGTACAAATAATAACAAAGAAAAGTGTCAAATATCTCTAGGTAGCATAAATGCAGAATAGTTTTAGCTTTTAGCATCAGGAACCTTCGAATACTTGAGTTAGGATACGCTTTGCCAAGAATATCAACAAGTTCAGACATTACACAACTTTGCGAACAGCAGATGTATCGGCCTTCTGCTCTGGCCTGCTGCATTAGAAATAGATGTGCATTGCATATATCTTCAATATGAACTAATGCAATCGAACCCATTCTTGCATTCACGGCTGATAATATTGAGAAGAAATTTGAATCTCCTATAGAAAAACAAAGCCTAACTGTTACTATATTGTCTTGAATTATGCAAAAATAGGTCTGCACACTGACCTTGTTCTAATAGATCATTTGTTATATATTTATCAGGTAAATTTGGTTTTAGCAAAAGAGAATTGCAACTCCAGAGATAAACAGGTCTGCTCACCCGTGATTGGAGATAAGAGAACTTGAATGCTTGATGGAACACTTGAAGTTAGGAATGGACCAGCAACAGTGGTTGTAATAACTGACACGAGATCAATATCATTGTCTTTGGCATAATTGAATGCTGCTTCTTCAGTGAGAAGCTTGGAGAGCACATAAACCTGCAAAAGCCAGTAACACCCAACAAGTGATTTTAACTTTTTTTATATGCAATGTTATGCATAAACACGGTAGAAAATTTACCCATCCAGCAGCTTTCATTTTGCAGATACGACCAACGTGAGCCTGGCAAGTTTCATCAACTACTGCTCTACAATTTCCGGCACCATCTATAGCACTTAGGGTGCTGATGGAGGACGTGAAAACAATTCGTCTCACTGTTTTGCATTTCCGGCAGGAATTGAGAAGGTTTAACGTTCCTTTGATTGCAGGATCAATAACATTTGACTGTACATACTTGTCTTCAAGTTTACAAATAACGACAATCTAAGTATGTGAATTACACAAACAATCCAGATTTAAGGTGTTCCGTTGAAGTTACCAATGTCTTCCATTTCGGGAACACTGAATTCCATTGCAGCTGCAACATGGAATACTCCATGGCAGCCCTTGACAGCCTCATCAAAGCTGCCTTCTTCTTGCAGATCAGCTTTGAACAATCTCAATCGGACGCCGCCAGTCCACAGGGGTAGCAGATGCGTTACTTTTTCTGAGAATTTACAATCAACCTCTAAACTGTATTCTATAACACTATTTTAAGCATGCATGCTAAGTGATGCAGAGGCTAGATGAATCCTTGGTGAATTGTAGGTTGTGTCAACTAAATTATGGCGAAATAAAAGTTATTAATTATTACATACTAAATTGAAATCTTATTTGGTAAAAGTAATATTAATTCATAAACAACTCAATTGGAAAAGTTGAAGAAGAAAAGAAGGCTAAAACTTGTACTAAAGGTTATTCCTTAACTATTAAACTTGTATTTAATACAATTTTTTGAAATAAAATGTAGTTAAAAGTTAATAAATCTGTTGAAATCGTATCATATTACAAGGGTGGTTTGATATTAAGGTGCTAATAAATTTCACAAATTTGTTAAACTCCCAAGATGCGAAATTATAGGATTGTCTGTAATATTTTTCATTTCATAGGAAGACATAAGAGGCATAGATTTTAACAACAACAACAACTTTATTCTTAACTAGTAGAAAAATTATTTCCAAATGACCTACAAAAATGAATGAAAGACATAAGTTTTAAATGAACACTAATTGTTTCCAAATTTATTAGGTCAAAAGTTATTAGAAGTGTCATATTATTCTGTACAAATACTAGATAAAGACTTATTTTTTATGCCTACCTTATTTTTATTCAAAACAAGCTGTTATTATTATAAATGGTTATATGAAAAATGTTATTCATACATCAATTTCTGCAAAAAGCTAATTTTGAAATTAGTTAATTGGTATTGTTTATTCAATTTCGATACATAAATTGTTAGTTTTAGATCTACAAATTGAGGGATAGAGGGCGCAGCGATTTACCGCGCATTTTCGCAAAATCCGATGGTGGAGACTAAAAGGGGACATAGTGGAACATTTTAGGACTTAAGTTAGGTATAATACAACATGGGCGGTAAGTGGGGATGCGAATCAGATGTGGCAGGGAGTAGCCCCCGTGATGAGAGAGACCGCCACAAAACTCTTAGGGGTTTCTAAAAGACAGTGGAAGGGAGAATGGAATCCTAGTAGTAGTCAGACAAGATCCAAGGGACGGTAAAGGCGAAGAAGCGAGCTTTTAAAGATCTATTGGAAAGTGCTATCGAGGTGGAGCGAGTGACTAACAGAGTACGGTATCGACTAGCAAAACAAAAGGCGAAGAAGACTATCTCCGTGGCTAGAGGAGCAGCTTACGAGAATATGTACTGGGAGTTGGATACGGTCCAAGGAGCACAAATAATTTTCAGGTTAGCACGAGATAGGGCACGTGAGACGGGAGATTTCAACCAAGTCTGCTGTATCCGGGACGAAGCAGGATAGGTACTCACAGAGGCCCAAGCCATCAAATAGAGGTGACAGAGATACTTTTATGGACTTTATAATGAAGATATATTGGTCAACATAGAGTTAGGGGAATCCCTTGTGTCGGGACAATGTCTCAACGGGAACCCATGGGGGAGGGTCACAAGGGGAGAAATTACAAAGGTTCTGAGGGGGATGGGGAGTAGATGGGCCGAAGGGCTGGATGAGATCCCTATAGAGGTATGGAAGCGACTAGGCGCTGTAGATATTGCATGGTTAGTTCAGATTTTTTTAATGTGATCATCGAGTCAGCCAAGATGCCGGATGAATGGAGATTGAGGAGGTTAATCCCCTTGTACAAGGCCAAAGAGACATCCAACAATGTCACAACTATCGAGGCATCAAATTATGAAGTCATACCATGAAGATGTGAGAGAAGGTCATTGAAAGGAGAATCCAAAGAGCTGTTTCGATATCAGACAACCAATTCAGATTTATGCCTAATAGGTCTACGACAGAGGCACTACATCTACTTCGGAGATTAATGGAATGCTACAGGGAAAGAAAACAGGATTTGCATATAGTTTTTGTAGATTTGGAGAAAGCATATGACAGGTTCCTAGAGAACTCAAATGGAGGTGTTTGGAGACAAAGGGCATTCCTAGGACTTATATCCAAGTGATTAAGGATATGTATGAAGGAGCATTGACTAGTGTAAGGACGATCGGAGGCGACACGGAAGCGTTCTCTATTGGTGTTGGACTACACCAAGGCTCGGCTTTTAGCCCTTTTTTGTTAACATTAGTGTTAGATGAACCTACTAAACATATTCAAAGAGAGGTACCTTGGTGTATATTATTTGCGGACGATATTGTCCTGGTGGATAAGACCAAGGAGGGGGTTAATGTCAAGTTAGAACGTCGGAGAGAAGTGTTGGAATCGAAAGGTTTTCGAATGAGCCGGTTCAAGACAAAATATTTAGAATGCACCTTTTTAGGTAGCCAGATGGTACATAAGGCGGCGGTAGCAATTGGTACTGCTATCGTACCACAGATATCGAGTTTTAAAGATCTAGGGTCCATCATTCAGAGCGATGGTAATATCGATAACGATATAGTACATCGTATTAGATCTGAGTGGATCAAATGGCGGAGTGCGTCAGGTGTTCTCTGTGATAAAAAGGTCCCTATAAGACTCAAAGGGAAGTTCTATAAGATGGTGATTCGGCCAACTATGTTATATGGTGCAGAGTGCTGGCCTACTAAGCGTAGACATACGCAACAGTTGTTGGTAGCAGAAATGTGAATGCTTAGGTGGATGTGTGATATTATCCAAAGAAATAAGGCGCAGAATAGGGTAGTGAGAGTCAGGTTACAGGTGGCTAGTATCTATAACAAGCTGAGAGAGAAGAGGCTTAAGTGGTTTGGGCATGTGAGCAAGATGTCCTCAGATGCTCTGGTCCGAAGCGGCGAGAGAATAAACCTTAAAGATTACAAGAGGCGAAAAGGGAGGTCTTACAAGAACTGGAGGGAGGTGATCAAGAGAGATATGTCAGAGTTGGCCCTGACCGCTGCAGTGGCTAGAATTAGAAAAGTATGGTATGATAGGATAAGGGTAAACGACAAACCATAGTGCCCTCGAGCCTCATCCCTACCGCCTAGTTTTTTTTTTCTTCAGGTGTGGGGGGGGGGGGGGGGGATATT
>JAOQMQ010000196.1:34870703-34900411 GCA_027563845.1 Erythroxylum subrotundum
CCCCCCCCCCCCCCCAGGCCTCCGATGGACGTATACAAAACGTAGGATTGTCGAAGTCTCAGAGCACTAATCAGGGAAGACTCATAGCGCAACTAGCAACGAGACAAGCTGGTCTTTGCAAAGCGAAAGGTAATAGCAGATTATGGTCACCATCAGGTATATATATGGATCTACTACCAGTCTTTACGTGTTTATTCTTTTTAACCTACATCACTATTATCCTGTCACATATGCATGTGGGCCTACTAGAAACAACCTCTCTATAATGTAAGGGTAAGGCTGCGTACTATCAGGCCCTCCCAGACTCTGTTTCATTGCGGAACTTCGGGGTATGATGATGATGATGATACATAAAACTTTAGGAAACGTTGTAGAGCGGAATTTGTTCAATTCCTATCCAATACCAGCTTATATTCAGGTCTGATGTCCGCTAACGTGAATCGAATCGACTAATGCAATTTTTATAAGATGATTAAACCCTTGATTATATAATATAGATATTATAATTTGAGTAGGTTTTCCCTTAAGCCACTAGTCCATCAAAGTCTATGTTTAATTGACTATTAATGTTACTTAGTGGTGAGTTGGGATATAAAAATATCACCATCTGTGTAGGATACAAGGTTCCTTTGCGTTTAGTTATTTGACTCAAGAACTGGGGAAGTAAGTAACTCTCTATTCAGCCATTTGCAGATATGAGAAATAACATAATCTTCTGTGAAAATAAAAAGTACTGTCCCTTAGCTGTGTTTGTGCTTAGTGAATCCATCTTCAGATCACAGAGAAAGGCTGTTACGTTAAATTTATGTTTATTACCACGATCTTCACACGAACTAAAATGAAACAGGAAACAAAGGAAAAAAGAAAGCATACTGTGGTAAGTTTCCAGAAGAAGAAGCGAAAGGAAAAAGTTGCTGATACGAACCAGGATCACGGACAGTGGCATGAACCGTGTGGCCCTTCTGAATAAGAAGCTTAACCAACCAAGATCCTATGTACCCATTTGCACCCGTTACACAATAGGTATCATCAACTGATCTCTCATGTTCTTCATTTTTCTCCGAGCTGCAACTCTTCGACTGCGACCACCCCTCCATTTTAGTTCTCTTCAAATCCTTAAATCACCCAGACAAAACTCATCACAGACTGCTCTTGGTATCATATTTTTATATATTCTAAATAAATATATACGTTAGTTGATACATAGCTTATTATTGTAGTGGACGGCTGAGGTAGGATTAGTTGCTTTTTTATAACTTTTCCCCCATAGCAGCATGATTTGGTGTACTTTTGGCATTGCGCGATTGCCAATAGTAATTTACTGTGCAAACCACGGACCTGGATGGGGCGATGTGCTCATCACGTGAACCTCACTAGTCCCATGCTCCAGATGCACGGCTTTCGTAATTTTTTTTTTTAAAGGATCAGTTCGGGGACTAATTCCTCCACGGCAGAAACATCTCAAATTAAGGAGGGCTACTGCTAGCTCAGAAGTTTGCTGCATTCTCAAGAGTCGAATGCTCAACCTCTTGGTTAAGCGACGAAGGTATGTGCCACTTACGCCAACTCACTAGTTAATTACGGCTTTCGTAATTATTAATACTACTGTTACAATGACAACCAGCAGAATTTCTCATATGATGAATCGAAGATTTAGTAATATAGAAATTTTCCTTTAATTAATAGAAAGATTATTTTTAAAAGAGTCATTATTTACTATTACGAATAATTAAGTGGACGGCTCTTTAAAAAACTATTATATTATTTTGATTTAAGGAAATAAATTTTCAATGTACCAGATAATTTTAAGACTCCCAGTTCCATAATTCAGCATTGTTTATGGTGCTTAAAAAACTTTTTGCTCCTCTTGTATCTAATTTAGAGTGTAATTTTTAGCTCTCATTTTCACCTTAAATGCATTTTTGCTTTTTACATCTTTGATCAAGCACTATTTGTCTTCAAATATGATTTTGAAGCCTTTTTCAACTAGATATGTAATATTAAACAGATTTTGGTTAATGTCAAGAACATATAAAACATTCGTAATATGCTTCAAACATGTCATATCCTCAACAACTACAATTTCTTTTATCTTAACTGAGATAAAATCTTCATTTCCAATTTTCATCTTAGAAACAATAGTTTTATCAATCTCTTTAAAAAGGTTATATTCATTGGTCATATGGTTTGTGCAATGACTATCTATCAACCAAGAATCACTGAACTGTTGCTTGTATCAATGCATGTTGCAACAAAGAGTTGGTCCTCTTGGTTTTGCTCGTTGGATACCTTTGTCTCATCAGGTTGAGACTTGTAAATCTGTTCCATATACCCCATATTAACACACTTTTAGCACTTGACAACAGGCCTCCACCAATATTTTCTTTAAGGGTGATTTGTCTTTTTGCAGTGTGGACAAGGTTGAAAAACCTCATCCTGTTACTTGTTGAAGCTTTCAAGATTTTTGTTGTCTTTCCTCTTGTTATTCTTCTTGTCTTTGCCTCTTTTTGGGTTTTGTGCTTTGTACCAAAAGCACCTTGTACTACCTCATCTTGTCTCATCATTCTTCTTTGCTTTAGTGCTTGCAAAGCATTGACTAATTCTCCCAAAGCGATGCTTGACAAATCTTTAGATTCGTCTAATGAAGATATTTTGGATTCATATTTTTTAGGTACAGTGACAAAAATTTTCTGCACAATTCTTTCATCAGGAAAATCTTTGCCAAGAAGTCGTACCTTATTAACAATGCCTAGCAACTTGTCAGCATAGCCTTTAATATTTTCTGTCTCCCTCGTGCTCTGCATTTCAAATTCTCTAATTAAGTTGAGCACTTGGAGATCTTTGGTTCTTTCACTACCTTAATATTCAGATTTAAGATAATCCCGAACATCTTTTTTAGATTATAGATTCATAATTCTTGTAAAAATCACACTTGACACAGCTGAAAAAAGACAAGCTTTCGCCTTGGACTTTTTTTTTTGTCTTTCTCTGTTTTTGATTCTTCAGTTAGGCCATTGTAGGATTTTCAGATAATTGAAACACTCGATAGTCTTCTTCTTTTACAGCCTCCCAAAGATCCATAGCTTAAAGATGAACAATCATCCTAAGAGCCCACACTTTATAGTGTCACACATGATTGTTTTGACTTATCCTGATATTGGTTTTACTATCGAGATTTGATTGATACATGTGATGTTTTTATGCTTTTGTGTAATGGAACTGGAACCTATGTTCACCGAATGAGTGAGTTAATAGGTTAGGCCTATATGGTTCTTAACCAGTATACGTTGAGTCATAAGCTGGGCCTATGTGTTTCCTATGTGATATATATTTACTTCATATGTTATCTACACTGTCTTTGAATGAATCGAATTCTATTTGTGATATAAGTTTTTCCTGCTCACTGAGTACCTAGTGTACTCACCCCCCTCTGCTTTCCTATCATGCAGGTTAATTTAGTGAGTTTGAAGCTCTGAGTGGATCGTGCGGTCTTTGACATTTTTGGGGTATTACTCTAGTGGCTCATGAATTGTGTTCATGTAGATACGTTTTATGATTTTGTAAGTTAATTTTTGATTGCCTTGTGTTTTATAAATGACTTTATGTACGAATCTTTTGATATTGTTGTTAATGAAAGAATTAAATCGTTAATCAATTCGCAGACTATTCACAAATTTTTCTACGCTCAAGTGAATAACAAATCACAACTGCAAAATAACGAAGACACCGACGTTTGGTAACGCAGTTCGGCACACCTTGCCTACGTCTGCGGGGCCCTCACCCAAATTAAATACTTTCACTGTAGTTCACAAAAATTACACACGATTGATCTACCCCGAAAGACTCAATTTATGTAACCGACCCACAGCCTAACTACCTGTGAAAGATCTTCACGCCCAATAACACGACCGACTCGTGTTAACCTCGTCTTAGCTGGTGTACTATTTTAAAGTACTATTTTATATATAAAATAGTTTCTCAATATATTGTGTTATATAATTTTTTAATTTACATCAACTATGTCTCTAAAATTTTTAATAATATAAATTTGAAATAACAACTCTCTTTATTTCTATTAATATTACTTTTCACATATTTCACATATAAACAATAACCACAATTAATATAAAAAATTATTAATTATCTTACAAATATAAAACTAAGAATAGTGCAAAGTATTTAAAATGTTATAATTTACATCATACTCGAAATTGTCATCTCCTCATAAAATGGTTTCAATCTATGTCATTCACCTTAAAAGTCTTCCCGATATATAAACTTTTTATTTCTACTGTACCATGAGGAAATAGATTAGTGATAACAAATGGGCCAAGCCATCTGGAGTGTAACTTACCTGGCATAAGCTTTAATAAAGAATTATATAATAACACTTTATGTCCCACCTCAAATTGCTTCCTCAATATCATTTTATTATGGAACAATTTAGTTTTCTCTTTAAAGATTCTCGAATTATCGTAAGCATCTAACCTTCATTCCTCTAGCTCTTACAATTGTAATTTTCTTGCCTCTCCAGCTTTTACCAAATCCATGTTGTAACGTTGCATTGCCCAATAAGCTTTATGTTTAGTTTTCACTGGTAAATGATAAGCTTTACCAAAAACTAATCTATAAGGAGACTTTCCTATTAGTGTTTTTTAGGTTGTACAATACACCTAATGAGTATCATTTAAATGTAAACTCTAATCCTTTTGTCTCGGATTCATCATCTTTTCCAAAATAGATTTCATTCCTTATTTCGATACTTCGGCTTGTCCATTCATTTCTGGATGGTATGTGGTAGCTACTCGAAGATACACTCTAAGTTTTTTAAACAAAGTTGCCACTGCTCTATTGTAAAAGTGGTTTCCCTTATTAGTAATAATGGCTTGCCAAACTCTAAATGTATTGAAAATTCTAGACTTTATAAAACCTACAACAGCTATAGAATGATCAATTTTGGTGGTTTTTGCTACCTCCCACTTCGAAACATAATGAACATCCAAAATTATATAAGAAAAACCATGAGATGAAGGAAAATAGCCAATAAAATCAACACCCCATATATTAAATATCTTAATTATAAACATTAGGGTTTGAGGCATCTCATTTTTATGAGATAATGTTTATGCCTTTTAGCATTTATCATAACTTTTATAAAGCACATAAACATCTCTAAACAAAGTCTCCCTTTACAAACCATTTTCCAGAACTTTTCTAGCATTGTGCTTAGGACCAAAGTGACCACCACATGCATAATTACGACAAAAAGTTGAGACAAAACAATGTTCAACCTCTAGCATAAAATGCCTAATAATTTGATCAAAGCAAAAGTTTTACAAGTATAATTCATCCCAAACATAATATTTTACCTCATTCCTTATCTTTTCCTTCCTAGACTTACTAATGTAATTAGGTAAAGTTCGAGTAACTAAATAATTAACTAGGTCTGCATACCATAGAACCGTATCTTTCATTTGGAACAATTGCTTGTTAAGAAAAGTTTTAGAAATAGGTAAAATATCTTCATCCTTTGCCAACCTACTTAGATGGTTTACTACTGAATTTGCTATTCCTTTTCAATCCCTTATTTTCAAGTTAAAATCTTGAAGTAGAAAAATATATAGTATCAACCTCTATTTAGAATCCTTTTTTGACACAAGTTATTTCAAAGCTACATGGTTAGAATACACAATAACTTTAGAGTCAAGCAAATAAGATCTATATTTATCTAAAGCATAAAAATTTCTCAAAGATCCTTCTTAGTTGTAAAATAATTGTACTATGTAGTATCCACCATATTTGAAGCATAATAGATACCATGACTTTGTTTCCCAGTCCGTTGGCCTAAAATAGCTCCCATTATATAATTGATAACATCACACATCACACTTGATCTCGAATAGTAGATCCCAATTCGGTGGCTGAGTAATAGGCGTACTAGTCAACAATGCCTTGAGTTTATCAAAAGCTTCTTGATAGTCCTTTCCAAATTCAAATGGAATGTCTTTTACAACAACTTTGATAATGATATTGCAATCTTGGAAAAATCTTTAATAAACTAGCGATAAAATCCTGCATTTCTAAGAAAATATCGAACTTTCTTAACATTTGTAAGGTAAGGTAAGTTCATAATTAAATATGCTTTTGCTTTATCTACTTCTATGCCCCTAGTTGAAATCACATGTCTTAAAATGATGCCTTGATCAACCATAAAATGATGTTTTTTCATAATTCAACACCAAATTCGTTTCAATACATCTTTTGAGAATCTTAGATAAATGATTTAAAATGAATCTCCATAAATAGTGAAATCATCCATGAATACTTTATTGCAATTCTTAATATACTCAGAAAAATACTCATCGTGTATCTTTGAAATGTACCTCAACATTACAAAGTTTGAAGGGTTTTTACCTGAAGGCATATGTTCCAAAATGGCATGTAAAGGTAGTATTTTCTTGATCTTCTTTAGCAATTGCTATTTGGTAGTAACCTAAAAAATCATCCAAAAAGTGAAAACATTATTTACTCACAAATCTTTCTAACATTTGATCTACAAAGGGTAATGAGAAATGGTCCTTTCTAGTGGTTAAGTTAAGATTCTTAAAGTCTATGCACATTTGCCACCTACTCTATACCCTCATTAGTACCAACTCATCATTTTGGTTTGATATCATTGTCATCCTTGTTTTCTTTGGCATAACTTGCACTGCACTCATCCATTCACTATCCGAGATTGGATAGATTATACCTACATCTAAAAGTTTTAGAATCTTTTTCATTACCACATATATCACTATTAGATTGAGTCTTTTTTGGGGTTCCCTTATTAGCTTAGCATTCTCTTAACAAAAAGAATCTTATGCAAGCAAATTACTGGACTTATACCTTTTATAGTAGCTAAAGTCCAACCGATTATATTTTTATACTCCTTTAAAAGTGTTACTAACCTTTCCTCTTAGCTATTAGTCAACCTTTTTGAGATGATCACAGGTAATGACTCTCCTTCACCCAAATAGATATACTTTAGATGATCAAGTAAGGCCTTCAATTCTATCTTCGAAGCTTGTAAAATAAAAGGCAATATTTCTTAGGAGTTAGAGTAATTTCAGCATTTAAAATTTTCAAATATATTAGCATCACTAATAATGATCCTATAACTTCACAAGTTTTATCAACTTGCTTGTTCACTTCCAGTTTAGCATTAACTTCAACTTATCATCAAATTTTATTATTTAAAAATATCTTGTATAATTGAATTCACAATATCCATATGATAAATAGAGTGAAAATCGTTAGTGTGCTTTATTGCTTAAAAAATATTGAACTTCACTTTCTCTCTATCAAACTTTACGAAAAAAGTACCCTCATCCACATCAATTTTTGTCTTAGTCATCTTCATAAATGACCTTCCCAATAAAATCAAAGTTGAATGTTCTACAATATCTCTATCTATTTTCAGGTTGTAATAGTTCACGGAAAATTCCATAACTTGGACTAAATCATTCTCTATAACACTATTAGGATGCATATAAAAATGATTAGCTAGTTGACTAATCACATTAGTTTCTTGTAAAGAATTTAGATATAAATCTTGGTAAATTGATTATAGCATGACATTAATAAATGCACCTAAATCCAGCATGACATTTAATTTTCTTATCAGCAATGACACAAGAAAGTGTAAACATGCCTGAATCTTTGCGTTTTTTTTAGTAACTTTTTATTTATCACAGCTAATACATTCTTGTCCAAAATTATTCTCTCTTTATCCCTCAACTTCGTTTTATTTGTGCATAATTCTTTCAAGAACTTTGAATATTTTGGAATTTTGTTGATGGCTTTTAGAAGTGGTATATTTATTTTCAACTTTTTTAAGGTCTCTAAGATCTCTTTCTCATATTCCTTTTCTTTTGTTTTATCCATCCTATAAGGGAAAGGAGGCACATGTGTATTATATGATATCGGTAAAGACATATCATCTTTTACCTCTATTGAATCTTGAACTTGACATTCATATTTCTTCTCTCCTTTATACTTTTCTTTCTCCATTAGTAGTAATTTGAATTAAATCTCCTTCCTACTTCTCAATGTCATTGCACTGACATTCTCCTTAGGATTCATAACTATTTGTGACAGAAATTTTCCTAATGCTTGTTCTTCCAATTTACTTATAGAAATGGCTAACTGAGTGATATGATTTTCTAAGTTTTGAAGGCTTGCTGTTATTTCATGTTGAAATTGGTGATTATTTAGTAATAAGTGTCATAACAATTCCATCCAAAGACATACCTGAATTTGAAGATTGAGATTGAGCATGTAAAGGTGCTTAAGGTTATCTATTAAAATTGAGAGGTTAGTATCTTTATTGCCCTCTTTGATTTTATAGCTAAAGTTTAGGTGATCCCTCCACTCTAGATTATAATGAAATAAGTGTCATATTTCTATTAAGGTTAACCAGGAAATCTCCCGATTGCTTTTGCTTCTTAAAGGAAGTTTTGTTGTAATATAGGGCATATATCTATAAGATGACTAGGAAATGTGCATATTCCACATATTCATTCTAATTGCAATTAACCTACACCCATTTGATGAATTAGAGCAATTATAGTAAAAATTTTGTCCTCGAGGTTCCTAGTACTTACCTTATTTACGAGCTTAACAACTTCATCCGTATAATGTTTCTCCAGTGAATTATCTTATCCCATATATCTCCTTTCTGATATTGGCTACTCGTGATGTAGGAAAGAACTTCTCTAGGAATAACCTTTTCATTTCATTTCATGTTGTCACTTAGTCGGAGTGAAGATAATAAATTCAATCCTTCGCCTTATCTTTCAATAGGAACAAAAAGGCTCTGAGATTGATTTACTCTTCTATTACTCCTTTTAGCTTTGTTATGGACTAGACAACATGAAATTCTTTCAAGATTTTATATGGAACTTCACCTACAAGACAACAAAAGATACAAAGTAAGTAAATTAAACTAGATTTCAATTCAAAATCTACCTCAATATCTGGAAACTTTATGCATAAGGTTTGTGTTAAGATATAGGTTATGATATCTTGTTATTTAATTTTGGACATTATTTGATAATTGGACTTAGTTGAGTTTATGCGGGACTCTTCCAAGACAAGTTTGATACAGGTTAATCCTAATTAAGATGACATTTAAATATATAGTCTATTTTTAGGATAATGGATTCATATGTATAGTAGGCTAAAAAATGACTGATATTGGATGAATTGGTGGTTGGGATTTCAAGGGTAATTTTCGATAATGTTAGTAGATGTTTGGGTTAAAATACAACTCTGTCTACTACAAACGTTTTAGGTGTATCACGCAACCTAGGCTGAGTTGTTGGACCTGCAATTTCATGTCTATCATGTAACCTAGGCTGAATTATTGGTGCTATAATTTTTAGTTTGGTTGTGTTGTCGTTAATTGTGAGGGGTGTAGTAGTTGTAATTTTCTCTCTATCTTTTTTACGAGTTTTGGCTGGGTGATTTGTGACTTTCTGCAGCTGAATATTATTTTATACTTCAACAACTATTGAGGGTGGTCTTTGGAAATTTTGCAGCTAATTTATTTTTTGGTTTATACATACTTTTGGTGCTACTGCTCATTGTTGATGGAGTATTGATTGTGTGGTTATCTTTGGTAATTTATGGAGTACTGCTCAGCTGTTATTTTTCATCTATTGCATAGCATTTTGTTGTGGTGATTAAATGTTGATTATTTGGCTGTTGATAGTAAAGCCGATGTGCAAAAATTCCAACAGCTGACTACGACAATACTCTTAGTGAACAATTTTCCAATTTGTCATTGAAGGAGCTGAATTTATTAGGGAATTTGTTTTTCTTATCTTAAGTGTATTCGTTTATGTTCTTTATTATTTTAATTACTTGAGTTATTTGCTTATTATATTTATCATTAAAAGTTGTTGAGAAAAATTCTCTGTTGAGGCTAGCACGAGGGTCGTGTTATTGGGTGTGAATTACTTTTACAAGTTGTGAAGACGAGAGATAGTGTCAAGGGTTGATTGAGTCGGCTCGATAAAACCTTGTATAAAACTATTGTCATTAGTGAAAGTATTAAGCTGGGTGAGGGCCCCCATAGATGTAGACAAAGTATGTTGAACTGCGTTAACAAATTTCTAGTGTTGATTTGCATTTGTGGTTTAATTTTTCTATTTTGATTGTGCTAGAATCAACCATAACTGAATCAGAAATTTTGCGAAACTATGGCCTATTAAAATATCAATTGGTATCAGAATGGGTCACCGAATCAAAACTTAGTACGATAAGTTGGTGCAGATTTGTGTTTCACGAATATGGCTACAAGAGAAGGAGTATCAATTACTAGGCCTCCACTGTTGGATGACTCCAATTATCCTGCGTGGAAATCTCAGATGAGAGTGTTTATTCAGGCACAGGGAACAAAAGCGTAGAACTCAATGTTACATGGATGGAGTTATAACTAATGGTAAGGGATAATTAGTATTGAAAGATCCATCTGAATGAACAAGAGCTGAAGAAGGGAGAGCACTTGGAAACTCTCAAGCTACGCATGCCATTTTTAGTGCCATTGATAATGGTCACTTTTCAATGATATCAGCTTATAAATCGGCAAAAGAAGCGTGAGATACTTTGCAAACTATACATAAGGGATCGAAATATGAGATAACCTCAAAACTTCATATGTTGGTTGTGAGATTTGAAGAGCTTAAGATGGATGAGAGTGAAACTATTGGAGACATTTATAAGAGACTGCGTGACATAGCAAATCAAGTACATCAACTCGGGAAGAAATACTTTAATATGAAACTTGTTAAGAAGACATTAATATCATTACCATAGAGGTTTATGCCAAAAATTGTAGCCATTGAAGAGGCTTATTATATCAATGAACTTGGGATTCTTACCAATTTTGAGATGAATTTGTTAATGGATAAATGAGAGAAAAGCAAAGGATTGGCATTGCAAGCTAAAACTGGTGAAGTTGTGAATGATGTAGGAGACGAATCCGACGAGAATGAGGATCTGATATTATTGACAAGAAATTTCAGTAAGTGGCTGAAGAAAGTGAAAAAGGACAAACCTAAGTTTAGGCAAAATAGTGGGAGTTCATCGAGCAATAACTTCAAACAATAAGCTAAAACTCAAAAGGGTCAAAGAAAAGTGAAGAACATCCAATGTCATGAATGTTAAGGCTTTAGACATGTGCAAGCAGAATGTGTTAACACCTTGAAGAAGAAAAAAAAGGAAGTCCTATACCAGCAGCTAGAGTGAGAATGAAGTCCGAAAGTGAGTATGGTGGTGAAGAGGAATTTGTAAGTAATGTTGTGTTGGTTGTTTTATATAGCAGAAGTCTAGTTGTTTGCTTAACAATAACCAAGAAGGAAGAAACTGATGATGAAACCATAGATAAATTAGCTCAAAATTTTGGGAAAAAAGAAGATGAATCAGTTTAAAGCTTAATTTTAGATTATAACAGTGATGACAGTGACTCAGAGAACAAAGATGAAGATATTTACAAAGCTTATGAACTAATGTATGCAAAGTGGATGCAAACATGTGAGAAGAATGAAAAAGTTAAAGAAGGAAAACTCTACTATGAAGAACATCATTCAAGATCTAGAAAAGAAATTATTATCTGTAATAGATGAGTTAAATGAAACTAAGTTGAAGCTGGTTAGCATGAAAAAAGAGATAAGAATGTTAAATGTAGGTACTGAAAAGTTAGAAAAATTGTTAAAAATCGGTAAGATCAAAGGGATCTCTAAGGTATTGGCTACAAAGGTGAATGCTCTAAGTCAAATGATGAAAATAATGATACAATCAGACCTATCCAAAGGGAAATCACAAGGAAGGATCAGAGGTTCATATCTACATGTCATTTTTGTGGAGTTATTGGGCACATAAGACCAAGATGCTACAAGTTGTTACAAATGTTATTTCAAAGAACCCAAAACTGAAAATCTATACATTCCTGACCAAATTTCCAGTAGTAGCCCATGATACTGAGGCACACTTATGTCAAAAACGGTCAATGGCAAGCACTCGTAGTTTTTAAATCCACGGAGGCTACTTCTTTAATGGTTGATATTTTGACAGTGGATGTTCACATCATATGACAGGAGAAAGGAGCTACTTAACAGATTATCAAAGTTGTATAGATGGGTATGTGACTTTTGGTGATGGAAAGATGGCTTCAGTGATTGGTAGAGGAGCACTATACATGGATGAACTGCCAAACCTCAAGAATGTGCTTCACGTTGATGGATTAGAAGCTAATTCGGTAAGTATAAGCCAACTTTGTGATGATGGTTTATTGGTTAAATTTACAAGTGATGAGTGTAAGGTGTTAATCGAACAAGGATAATGTCTTCTGAGTGGGAGACGATTAGTAGACAACTGTTATATATTTCAAGTCATTGCCACTTATAAATTAGCCTTATGTGAAGACAGTATAGATCTATGGCATCAAAAGTTTGGGCACATTAATTATGAGCTTATTAGTAAGTTAAAGAAATTGGAAGCTGTGAAAGGTTTGCCTATAATGAACAAAGAAGGTAAGAAGGTATGTAGTGCATGTCAAATGGGTAAACAAATGAGAGTGCCACATAAAAAGGTTAGTCATGTTACTTCCTCACGCATTTTGGAATTAATTCGCATGGACTTGGTTGGTCCAACGCAACATGCTAGCATTAGTGGAATGAGATACTTTTTAACTTGTGTTGATGATTATTTTAGATACACTTAGGTATCATTTTTGAATATATGTGCAGGTCATGAATATGAAAAATATGATAGTGTTGAAAATCCGATCAGATCATAAAAGGGAATTTAAGAATGCAAGCTTCAATGATTTCTGTGACAAATATTTTATCATACAAGAATTTTTAGCGCCTAAAACTCTACAATAAAATGGAGTTGCAAAGAGGAAGAATCGAACTCTTCAAGAAAATGCCAGATCTATGTTAGATGGAAGAAAAATATCAATGTGATTTTGGGCAGAAGCAGTAAACATGACATGCTACATATGCAACAAAGTTCATCTTAGAAGTATATTAAACAAGAAATCTTTTGAAATATGGAAGATAAAGAAACCATATATTTACTTTCATATTTTTGGCAGTAAATGCTATATTCTTAAAGATCGGGAATAGCTCAAAAAATTAAAAAACAAGAGTGATTAAGGGATCTTCATTGGCTATTCATCCCACAATAAAGCATACCGAGTGTTTAATCAAAGAACCAAGAAAGTGCTAGAGTTCGTAAATGTTGTGGTTGATGATGTGTCTCAATTAAATGGTAAAATGGTAGAAGAAAATTCACAAAACTAGCCTTGTAGACCAGCTCAAATAAGCAACGATACAAGAACCAAGACATCTTATGCAAAAATAATTCCTTTAAATAATCAAAATTCAAGAGAAGATGATTTGAATAGGGATCCTCCCTCACGGATCAGAAGAGATCATCTATTTGAAAACATACTTGGCCAAATCAGTGAGAGAAGAAAAATAAGGGAAAGAAAGAGAGTTGATTATCATGAATTTGTGGGATTTTTATGTTATACTTCTTGATTCAAGCCTAAAAATTGTAAAGAAGCCTTATGAGATGAGTTATGGACAACAACTATTTAAGAAGAATTGACTCAATTTGCTCGTAATGACGTCTGGGAATTGGTGTCAAGACCATCTGATGTGAATGTGATCCGAACAAAATGGGTGTTTCGTAATAAAAATGATGAAAAAGATAATGTGACTAGAAATAAAGCAAAGTTGGTGGCTCAAGGCTACTCTCAAAATGAACGAATTGATTTTGATGAAACTTTTGCACCAGTGGCAAGACTTGAGTCGATTAGACTACTTTTGGGTATAGTATATGTAAAAGGCTTCAAGCTTTATCAAATAGATGTGAAAAGTGTGTTTTTGAATGGGTTCATACAAAAAAGGGTATATGTTGAGCAGTTGAAAGGATTCATTGGTTCAGTCCATGTTGAGCATGTTTTTAAGCTAAAGAAGACTCTTTATGGTCTCAAACAAGCGTCAAGGGCTTGGTATCAAAGGCTCACTCAATACCTACTCAAGCAAGGTTATGAAAGAGGTAGTAACGACAAGACCTATTTCTTAAAAAATTCAGATCTAATTTGATGATTGCACAGATTTATGTTGATGATATTGTGTTTAGTTCTACTCATCCTAAAATGGTGGACGAATTTGAGGATCTGATGACACATGAATTTGAGATAAGCACGGTTGGTGAATTGAACTTCTTTTTGCATTTGCAAATTAAACAATGAAGGATGGTATCTTTGCATCGCAAACAAAATAAGCAAAGAATGTAGTAAAGAAGTTTGGACTTGAGAATGCTCGGCATGCTAGAACTCCTATGAGTGTATCTACGAAGTTAAACAAAGGATATAAAAAAGGAAAAGTGTTGATATCAACTTGTATAGAAGTATTATTGGTAGTCTATTGTATTTAACTGTAAGTAGATCGGATATCTGTTATAGCATTAGAGTATGGGCTCGCTATCAAGTCAACCAGAAAGAGACATACTTAACAGCAGTAAAGAGGATTATCAGATATGCTAGCAGTACTTCTAAATTTGGAATTTGGCATACATGTGATTCTACATCTTATCTAGCCGGGTATAGTGATGCGGATTGGGGCTGAAAATTTAGATGATCAGAAAAGCACTTCAGGGGACTATTTCTTCTTAGGAAACAATATGATTTCGTGGTATAGTAAAAGGCAAAATTTTATTTCATTGTCAACAGTAGAAGCGGAATATATTGTTGCAGGTAGTGTTGTTCACAAATTCTTTGGATGAAACAAATGTTAGAAGATTATGGAATAAATCAAAATGTGTTGACAATCATATGTGATAACAAGAGTGTTATAGACATCTCGAAAAATTTAGTTCAACATTCGAGAACAAAACACATTGACTTGGAGTATCACTTTATTTTAGAGCTCGTGGAGAACAAAATATCTACTCTTTCATATGTATCCACTGAAAAATATCTACTATTGTTGCTACTCGAAAATTGACAAAGAAACTGGCTCAGAAATCTGTCCAACCATTTATGTATGTTATTTTTGATAGAAAATTCCGATTTAGATATTGACGAGGCTCCCGTTGAAGATATTGTTCCCAGCTCCACAATTGTACCACCACCGACTGCCCCTATTGCTGCTCCTCGAAAATTGACAAAGAAATTGGCTCAGAATTCAGTTCGACCACCACACTGAGGCCACCTAGTCAAAATGTTGGTTAATGACACTATGTACTATAAATTCTACACTTTCGCTGCAGCACAGAAATCAGACACTATCGTGAACATCAAGTTAGTTCTTGACCATCCGATAAACTTGGATGAATTTTAGTTGTTTCGTTTAGATGTGCTGATGTTTGAAAGAAATCTATTGTTAGTTGCATTGTTACCACAACACTTTGATTCTGATTCGGTAAAAGAATTTTATTGTAATTTGGATAACAATCTCTTAACTGAATATGTTGTGTATTCCATTTGATCCTGATGGACTGAATTTATTTTTTGGGTTTGATAATCTGCTTGGGAATCTTACTTAGAGTGATGATTGGAATGTGCCAAATGATATGATGGCAGTTGTGTTAACTAGAGGAAGATTAACTGTTTGGCCATCTACTTCTGTTTTGCATGCTTCTATGCTGACATATAAATACTTTATTATTCATAAGTTGGTTTTGGCAAATTGGCTGCCAAGTACGCATGTGGTATCGGTTTATCTTGCACAAGCTAAGCTTGTTTACGCCATTGGAACTAGGGAAAACTTCAATGTGGGCAAACTTATCATTAGAGTAATGTTGGCAGTTATTGATAAGCCTCATTCCTTGTTATACTTTCCATGCTTAATCACTTAATTTCTATATGCAAATGGTGTTCCTCTATTGGATTTGAGTGCTCTTGAACCGGTGACATTGAGGAATATCTAGCGAAGGATTTTGAATGTGAATAAGCATGTTCTGGTGGTTGATTTGCTCTATACTCCGTCTGGACCTTCTGATGCATTGACTTCTTTTTCCATCAATCCACATACTCCTCTGGTTACTGAAATTGACAGGATTGAGAGTGTCTTTCAGGGGATTGATGCTCTTCGTCAACTGAAGCAAAGGGTTCTTTTGTTTTCATATGCTTCTTGATTGTACTCTTTGACATCTTTTGTACCAAGGGGGAGAACACTATGTTGGAACATTTGTTTTTGGTTTGGTACTTGGGTTATGTTAATTTTGAATATTTGTATTTTCGGATAATTGCTTATGTTTGGATCCTATGGATTGATTAAGGGGGAATTCTTTTGTGGTTTGTGAATTCAACATTATATGTCCAATTATCTGCTTTAGGGGGAGATTGTTAAGATATAAGTTATGATATCTTGTTATTTAATTTTGGGCATTATTTGATAATTGCACTTAGTTGAGTTTATGTGGGACTCTTCCAATACAAGTTTGATAAGTTTAATCCTAATTAAGATGAGATTTAAATATATAGTCTATTTTTGGGATAATGGATTCACGTGTGTAGTAGGTAGAAAAATGAATGATATTGGATGACTTGGCAGCTGGGATTTCAAGGATGATTTTCGATCATGTTAAGTAACTGTTTAGGTTAAATACTACTCTATCTACTGCAAACATTGTAGGTGTAGTAAACTGTAAAATAACACAAAGAAACTAAGAAATTAAAATAGCCAAAATTTTGATTGGATTGTCGAAGCCCTCAAAAGTAATTTTAATTTTCTAAACTCTTATTGTAATCGTGGAACCGGGTCAAATCCTAAGAGAATTGAAAACTAGTTTCTTAATTTTAATTAATAAAACAAATAGGGGAGAGGGTTTATGATTAACTAACTAATAAAGGAACCAAAATAAATCAACTAAGTATTAAATTGAGAAATTCAATGGTACTTTACTCTGATTCAAGGGAAATATCTCATCTAATTGTAACAATGATCATTGGTCTAAAAAGAATAATTTTCACAATTCAAGTAATTAGTCTGAAACATATTAGGATAGTCATAGTAAGTCTCACAATTTCCTAAATTAATTTATTCAAACCCAGTATTCAAACCAAAACTTACTATCAATTGATTGAGTATGATAACATTCCATATTAATTAAATGATAGCAATAAGTTTAATGAAAAACACTAAACCCTAAATTAAATAATTGAGACAACTATAATTAGTCAATTTAGTTTTCTTATTTCTCATAAGTTAACTATGAAACGTATTTGTTACTTGTACCAATCCTTCATGACAAGTACGAATTAATGAATTTATGGATAATTATAGAATAATCAACATCAAATTAAAATGTCAAATTAATCAATATTAATTATTCATGAAAATAAGAACTCTAAACAAGAAACACTTAAATTATAATAAAGTCTAGGCTTAGAACAAAACCTCAAAAAGGTTAACTAGAGTTTTGAAACCCTTTGAATCAAAATATTTGGATTTAGCCACACATTGTAGATTTATTTCCATCACCAAAAATAGAAGAAAAGATGAAAGATGAAGAGAAAGCGCAAAGAAAACAAAAGAGGATGATGTATAGAAGTGTTGTATGTGTTTTTCTCCTTTATTCCTACTCAAGACCTAGTCTCCTCCTTTCTTGCCAAGATCCTCATCTAAACATATTTAAATACCTACATAATAGGGTTGGAAATAAGTTTCATAATTGAATCCAAACTCTTGAGGTGAATCTAACGTTAAGCATGATTTTGTCTTATCTGCTGTAATAATTTGTCCACTTTTTCGAAAATTCTTAATTTTGACCAATAATGTTCCAATTTAGTGCAATTTTCACTTGTCATCTTCTAAAATAAAATAAAAATTAAATTTTCCATTTAATCCCCAAAATATAGGCAAAATAAAAGAGATAGATCCAATTAATATAATCAAATAACATCTTATCAAATTATTTTAAATTATGTGAAGAATATATAAAATTATTATCGTATTATAATGGATAAAAGTTGTACTATGAAATCTTAGAAAAACTTCCTAATCATTAAGATTCTCGAAAAAAAAAACTCTTAGTTTTAGTTTTCTAGAAAAATCTCTTCTTATACTTCGATTAAAAAATAACAACGAAATATACCTAGTATGAACATTAGACATGAAATAATCAAAATTTACTGATTTGGTAATCCCAATTCAACTCTTAAACCTGACATGAATTGATTAAATTTGATTTAAATTAATAATTTAAGATAATTATAATAAATTATTAGTTTAAGTTGAATTTAATTATTTAGACTCGAGTTTAAGAAATTGGTTGAATTATTATGTATATAGCATTTGATTAGTTTACATTTCATATTTATACTATATATGTTTCGTCGTTAGTTTTTAATCAAAGCCTAAGAAAAGAGATTTTCTAAAAAATCAAAACTTAAAAAAAAATTGATAATTTTAAAGATCTTGGTGTTTTTGTAAAGTTCCTTAAACTATATGGGAGATTTGTAACTTTATCCTAATATAATTTGTACATATAAGATCTAAGGGTGAGACTATTGTGACAGAGAGGTTACACATATGATATATTAATCACATATGAATAAAGGTTTAAAAGAAGTTTAACGAAATTAAAATCAAGGGAATAATGGTGTTCTGTTTCTTAAATCTTAATAGCTAATGTGTTCGACGTTCTAAATTAGTAACTTTACCGATGTTACTATTCGAGAGTCACCTCATCAAAGCACAGATGATGAAATTAGTTGTACCTTTTTTATAGGAATAATCAATCACAATGTTTTCAATCTTTTGTAATTTTTTTAATTTTTTAATTTTAATAATGTAATAAAATATTAATTTTTACTGATGTGACTTAATCATAACTTAATTACTGAATTAAAAAATTCTTAAAAGGTTCATGACCTCTTTGGTACTGGCATTAGTACGTAGCAATGCAAGATGGATAAAATTGGCGCCATTTCTAAATCTTGCTTCCATTTATCTCGTTTTCTTTGTCAGAATGTAACTAATGCGAAAATGTATAAACCATCATCTAAACGTCACACGTGTCTGTACTGTCCACAGATTCCTCTCTTTGATGGCGTTCAGAGACTGGAGTCTTCGTTTCTGATGGATCCATATCTAGAGAAACATCGTCTGTTGTTGCAGAAAGAGACTTTCTGTGATGCTTTTTCTTGTGCCTCAGTTTGAGGATTCGTGAAAGTACTTGCACAATGTCCCTCATGGCTGGCCGCTTTCTTGGGCCTCGGTTGATGCATTTATATGCAAGCGATGCCACTTCATTCAGTTCTCGCACGTCCAATTTCCCTTCTAGACGTGCATCCACAATTTCCTCCCATCCCACTTTTCCTTCATTGTTGAGTGCGGCCTGTTTGTTACATTCAAAAGCAGTTCGTTTAAAGAAAGCAGTCGTTCTCAAGTTAACTTCCAATACACGGAGAGATAAACAGATAGGCTTACAAGTTCAACGTATTCTAATAGACCCTGTTGAGGATTTCTGCCAGCAATTAGTTCAAAGAGCAACACTCCATAGCTATAGACGTCACTTTTCTTAGTGAAGGTCCGTGTAGATATATACTCAGGATCAAGATATCCAAAAGTTCCCCGTACATTAACTGCATGTCCATCTACAATCTCCTCTCTTGAAAGTCCAAAATCGGCAACCTATGCGGACAGGAAATCCAATACTAACAAATTAGCATGAGAACCTAACAGCCATTCAAGGAACATCATTAAATTTACCAACTTTAACAACAGAACTAAAAGGACACCAAATTTGTATCAGAACCATGTTACATATTCTTAACTAGGAGAAGTTTAAAAGGTCCAAAGAGACGCACCCTTGCTCTCATTGAGTCATCCAACAGAATGTTGGATGATTTAATGTCCCGATGAATAATAGAAGGAACCGCCTGTTACAACAATAAGTAGAAGAATTAACTAATTAGTTTCATTGTACATAAGACAGTAACAATATATGGGAACTAAGATAAATGTATAAAGGAACAAGGAATAATCAAGGACATTGCAAGGTTACCCCATCATGAAGGTACTCCAAGCCCCTTGCTACGTCTAAGGCAATATGAACCCTCAAATCCCAGCTCAGTGGCCCATGGTTTTCACCTGCATTTATATAAAGAAATGAGACAAACACAATAGATCCCAATGATGTATCTCTCTCATTATTGCAACAAAACCAAGGGAGAAACTGTTACAAGTTTCTAATTCTTTTCCTGGATACAACTTTCTGTGAAAGTTATCATTGGTGCAATTCTGTCAGAAATAGGTTCTCTTAAAGTGCACAAGACCCCAGATCCCACGACTCAGCGGGATTTCAACTGGGTGTTGATGATGATGATAAGTGCACAAGAGTTTTCAAATGAAACATCTAGAGAATCCAATTCTCAATTTAAGTTGAAATTTAATAAAACCTCCAATTTGAGAAGCATAAAATAAAATGCCTTCCAAACTAGCCTCCAGGAGATGGGGAAAAAAGAAGCGTATTGTATTACAAGGAGAGTTAATGTCAGCTTACAGTACAAATGAGAAGCCAAGCTCCCTTTACTCATGTAGACATATACAAGAATATTTCGACCTTTTTCTGCACAATATCCAACCAAATTCACAAGATTCCTGTGGTGTAATCTCCCCAGTAACATAACCTGTAAGTTAGTAAGCTCAGCTGTAAGATTTAGAATAAAGGCTCAAATTACAGAACTTATCTTGGGCATAACAAGAGCAAGTTTCAAGCAGTACAGGACAATCCCCCCAGACAGTATAATTTCTGTTAAAATTTTGTTTTCTCAAACGAGTTAATACACAATTAATGAAACTTCAGGAGTTGAATCTCCCAGGAGTCTTGTATTCCAAATGGCCCTCTACCCTTAATTGATCATGCTAGTCTATTTTGAATTCTTGAGCTGGATTATGTCTGAAGCACAAATAACTGGTTTAGTTTTGCTTCTAACTTCAGGGCTTGGTTTCTAGATTTTCTTTTATAAAAACACGTGAAAAAAATTTGCCAAACTAAGAAGTAGTTTGGTGATAATACTAGCCGAGTTAGCCACCTGCTAAGTAGTTAAATTAACAGATGAAGACCCAGATATTCTGATGCAAAACAGTTTTCTCCAAGTTGTAGCATCATAATATACACCAGTATGTTTGAGAACGCCTACTCCAGTGAGGAATCATAGAAGCTAATCAAACATACCTCTGACTGAAACTCTTTCTCTCCTTGCTTAGAATCAGTTGCAAGCACCTTAACTGCAACAGTCTGGCCAGTTGTCATCTGAGCTTTATATACAGGACCAAATGCCCCCTGACCAATAAGTGTTGTAAAATTGCATGTTGCTTTCTGTAAATCCCTGCTTGAGCAACATCAGGAATAAAATTAAATACATGAAAATGAAAAGGAAGAACATACTAACGGGAATATAGATGGTGTTTGTACCAAATTTTGCATCAACTATTCAAGTTACACTCACTAGTCCATTTTGTTTCACTGCAAAGTTTTAGATCCTCGCTCTGAAGGTTATACTTATTCCATGACCACTCACCGAACACTCATTTTTTCTTGCAAACTCATACTTGCTCAGAATGCCGTTTATGAGCTCTTAAAATGGTACCATAAGTTTATACAACTGTTGCACAACAAAATGTAGCATATAAAATTCAACATCAATCAGTGAGGTCAGCAATGCAGCAGGTTTAATGTAAGCATACTTGAAAGAATACTCTGGTATTCCAGATGCTGACACGACATTATTCCTCTTAAATCCTTCAATCTGGAAGGGCATGCCATTTCGTCCAGCTTTCACTGGTGATTCAGGGTCAATGGTTGAATCTGATAATATCATACCTGAATCAGCACCATTTGCTCGAATAGGTAAAGCTGCTCCCCTTCTAGAGCTGCTGTTCCCTATCTGTGAGTGCTTATGATAGCGAAGACAAATTAGTGTCACTATTGCCAAAAGCACTCCAATCACCACTCCTATCGAAATCCCAATAATCAAAGAATCTTCTTTCATTTCTGTGCTCTTACTGTGTATGTTTGTCATCGAATCGTCTGATCCATTGACACAACTGGAATATAAAGCCAAAGTCAAACCATGACCTTTCCATTGTAGACAAATAGGGACACAAGGATAATTGTAGTCTCAACATTTCTGAATTACATAAAGGTAATTATTTTCCAGAATCATTCACAACAACCATACAAATATTTAATTGCAATGGTCATACAAGATATGGTTTAACTAAAAGGTCAAATTTAGAGAAACTATCCAGCACTCAATATCAGCAAGAAAATTCTGCAAGAGATGAATGTTGGATTGGAGAGAAGAGCAGACAAGAGTACCAACATTTATCTCCGATTTAGCTTCCAGAAATAAGGAAATGTCAACACAGTGCTAAAATCACAAATTCAATTTAACCCGAAAAAGAAACGAAAATTAGGAAAAATCTTACTAGAACCAAAAAAATTGGAACTTCGTCAAAGAAGCAAGTCAGTAACTCAGAAACGTAACTTACGCATTCAAAGTGCTGCAATGAAATGGATTTCCAGAGAAGGTATTCACAAAAAAGAACAGATTTTTAAACATGGAACTTTCATCACCATAATTAATCAAGAATCACTCAAAAGTAACAACTGTTCAACCGTTAAAAGCATTAAATACGATTATTTTTGGATGCAGAGTTGGAGAAAGCTAATCCAAAAAGAAAAACAAAACCAACCCAAGAAACAATTTCATTAATTTTCTCAATTTCCTTGTCTTCCTCAACAACTCTTTTATAAGCTTACAAGCAATCTTTGAAAGCTTACAAGCATAATGGCCAGAAAGAAATCCACAGATCAAGTTGATGTCAGGAAGAACAGAACTGAAACTCCCAAAAAAGGTCTCCGACGAACAAAGTTAAACACAATGTTAAACAAAAATGTTCAACTTCAGTCAGAAACTTACCATGTTTGTGGTAACAAAACCAGTTTGAGTTTCAAACAGTTACATGTTTCTCGGAAGCAAAAACAAAGAGAGAAGAGCGGAAAGAGTTAAGAGGGAGAGGTAAAACGGAAGTAACAAACAAAAATGGGTTTGGCTTCTAAGTCCGTTAGAATGCAGACAGACGAGTTAGAGACGGGAATCAAAGAGAGAGAGAAAGAGAGGTAGTGTAAGAGAGGCAGAGAGGCCTGTGCTTGAGAAGGAGACTGAAAATGAAAAAAAATCCATTCTTTTTTGTTAGTATTTTAATTTTATTCATATTTTATACCAACCAAGATTAATTCTTTTTAGGTTTTTTACTTTTTGATTTGAATACTTCTGCTATCATGCTCAAATACTATCATAGCAAGAATGGTCCAAAACAGGTCTGAAAATCAAATAATGTTCCAAACCCATGAGTACTGATTTCTAATAAATGGGAATATATTGTGCTCTTTTACTAGGATGGTATTAATTTGAAATTAAAATGAGTAGACGTTGTGTAATTGCAATCTAAGAGTTTTTGGACATGCACAATTGATTTTTTATTACTCAATTTGATTCTCATTTTTAACAATTTTAGAGATGCCAAGTTGAGTAGGGTATCTATCGCATTAGACACTAGTACAAGTTAAAAACTTTGAAATTGTTTAACACAATAGATGCAATTAGAGTGTTCTATGTTTGTGGAACTTTACAGGGACCTCTTTTACTGATATATTCCAATGGTTACTGGAACACTCTTAACCTGCCAAGAACAACACAAACTACTTATATTGTAGCTATGGGGATTGCTATTCAGAAACAGGAGCTTTCAGAAAAAGGGCGCTATCAAAGGAAAGTAACCCCAGTCACCAGCCACAGTTTGGAGGATTTAGTCCCTTATTTGTTTACTTAAGTGTTTATAGTAAGTGACTTTTATTTTTAAGGGTATTTCCCTACATTCTCCAGCTTTCATCTTAATTTTTATTACTTTTTCAAACAAATTAAAAAAAAAAAACTTGACCGTATCTTGAAATACAATTTTATCTTTTTATTATATAAAATACAATTTATCTTGAAATAAATGACCGTATCTTGTTCGGCTTAGTTATTTGATGTATCCTTAACCTATCATTTTTCATATTGAAACAAAAGAAAGAAGATTTTTGTTTGATATAACCTTCTAGTTTTTGCAAGGAAAAACAAACCAGAAAGAATGTAATTTGAAGAAATTATATAAGCGAAATGGGTTTGGTAAGACTTTAGGGTTTTAGACTTGCTTGCTTATGAGCTATGTTGTTGAGTGTAGCTAGTGAAATGTCTTTATTCAACAGTGGCTGTAGGGTTGGCCAATTTGGAGGTTGATATAGAAATGGACCTAAACACACCTAACATCTGTGGGAAAGATTAAATGTTATATATATATATATATATATTGGATCTATCAAAGCAAATTGAAGGGGAAAAGGAAAAGGGATGAACCCCACGTATGGCCTTTGATGAAAGTGATCCTAATCCTTGTCTACTGAAGGACAACTTAATTAATAATTCAAGACAACCATTCGAAATATATTTATTTATAGCATTTTGAATTGGTAAACGTAAGTATCAACTTCACCAGTACTCTAATTTATTTATTCTTTCTTCAAGTCGAATCTAATCTATTATCAATTGGAAACTTACTCTCCAATATATAATAATTACACTAGTAGAAAAAAAAAAAAATCAAAGATCCTTGTCATAGTTGATGTTTCCCAAGAATTGAATTTTATTGGGATAAGAAACAGAAACTTGATTTGTCTTTGTTGATGTGTAACTTCCACTACGACATATCATAAGCGAATAACATGTTACTTAATATGTTATGTAGGTATAAAATTTCGAAAGACATTAATATATATTGAGAATATGGGCACGCTTCTATTTTGAAATATGATGACAGTAACTACTACCGTATTTTGACTTAAAAATAAATTTGAAATAGGGTGAATACATATTAATATCAAAAACTTATCATTGCTATATTTTGATGCAATTATCTTTTACAAAAAAGAGTGATGACCCTTTTTTTTTTTTTTTTTTTCATCCATAATATCTTGCTTCTGGTCTGGGCTGTTTCATGCAGAAGCCACCATACCCGATTGACCAGTGTAGACAATAGGAGTCGTTCACTTAACCGATAGCTATTGCAGATCTGAAACAATATGGGGTTGAGGTCACGAGCGATTTTATAATAGGCACTGAGGCACATGTAGTGTGGCACTAATGCATGGCAGGCACGAAGAGTAGACTACGTAATTTTTATATACATAGCTGAATGTCGTTGACAAGAAACCAAAGAATACTATGAAATGAAATGGCAGAACACGGCAGCTCCCAACTTTGAACTAGATAGACAACTCGCATATGCAAGCTGGATACAATTGGTGGATGTTATCTTTATAGTAATCTTTGATTAAATTAAATTAATCCTTCAAGTTCTTCCAATTATACCTGTAAAAGTAACTACTTTTTTTTTTTTTAAACAGAGGAAAACACTCAAAACTTAAACAAACTAGCTAGCTCATGGCTCTGCAGTACACAGCTCCTTGCTTGTCCCGGTGAATAAAATTTAGAACTGACAACGGAGGCTCTTGAAGAATATGTATACCTGGGCTGGCTAGGACTGTGAGGGCAGTCAAGATATCCGTGCACTGATTCCCTTCACGATGCACGTGTTGATGTTGGACCTCCCAATTTCTTTGAAGTAAACCGCAGGTATTTGTTAACAAAAAATTATTGACATCAATCTCGATAATGGAAGAGGGTAGAAGATTAATGACTTTTAAGGAATCCACTTCGATCATGATATGACGATATTCCAGCGACCAAGCCAAGGTGAGACCCGAGTGCCTCCCCAGAGTTCTGCCGTAAGAGGCAAGCTTCTTCCAATGTGATGTAGAAACCCTCCACACCACTGTCTGTGCCAATCACGAATTAATCTACCAGCGAAAACTACGGACGACGCTTGCTTAATCGCTCCGTCTATGTTGAACTTTACCCAGTCCTCCTGTGGTTTGGACCACCCCACTGGACTGCCCGCCAGTAGTCCCTGACTAAAAGACACAACTTTCTACAACCCTCGCCCTAACTATCCATTCCACAAACTCCTTCACTGCTCTCGTACCATTGTCTGGCCAAACAAAATCGGCTTCAAAAAGACTTTTAATATGCCAATTCCAAAGCATCCAGCAGGCGACGCCAAAAAAAGTGGCCCATTCCCCTTGCAACACCTAAGAGTGTATCCCGAGATTGGATTGCACCCATCTCTCCTTGTCCTGTTGAAAAAAATCCGTATTAACCACCTCCGAAGGAAATTTACTCCAGAAGGCTCGCACTCTCGGGTAGTCCCGGATGACGTGGAGCGTGGATTCTTCCTGGCCACAAATGTGGCAGCTGCTATCCGTAACTATATGATGCGCTACTCTTCGTTGATTAGTCAGGAGCTTGTTCTTGGTCGTTAACCAGAGGAAAGCTCTGATCCTCTGAGGTCCTACCCATTTTCAAATTAAGTCAAAGAAAGCCGCAGAACTATCTAGGAAATGCCCTTCGATTAAATCGTAGGTTGAGGCCACTGTAAATCTCCCATGTTCAGTTTGAGCTCATCTCATGGTATCTTCCGCTGGATCCTCTATGTTGAGGGTTATCTCTGCAATATCCATGCAAACAGTGGTAGAGAGGTATTGCTGGAATAGATTCCACTTCGAGGTTCTATCCTCGTTCATAAGGTCCGCGACTTTAGCATAGAGGACATTTTCAGGTATAGGAGAGGTTCCCACCACAAAAAGAGGACCCCACTCTTTCACCTAATTATCCAGCCAGAAGGATATGTGTCTTTCATTGCCCAGACGCCATCGGATACCTTGGCAAACGAAATGCCAATTTGCCGAGATACCCCTCCAGAAACTCGAGGCCCTAACTGATCTATCGAAGTAGGGATGTGGTACGGGTCTAGGTGGTATTTAGCTCTTAAGGTTCAGACCCATAAGGCGTCCGGTTTTGTAAGCAAGGACCAGCCTTTCTTTGTTAGCAAGACATCGTTGATAGATCGAATTCTCCTAATGCATAATCCCCTGCCTTTTTGGGCTTACACAGAGTCCTAGTTAACTAGGGACATTTTTCTCTGCTCTTTTGTGGATCCCCATATAAAGTTTCGCATGATTCGCTCCAAATCATCACAAAGTCTTCGCAGCAGTCAAACTGTTTGCATCGTGAAAAGAAGGAGGGCTAAGATCACAAATTGGGTTAAAGTAACCCATCCCGCTAACAACAAATTCTTTGTGTGCTATGCTGTTAGTTTCTGTTGAGCATTATCTAGTATATGCCGATATGTGTTACAAAAGTAACGATCTTGATTGCCTATAGTAAGAAATTCTTGACATCATTATAATAATTGCAGGAGTATTGAACGTAAAAGATAAAAGTGATTCTAAGCTTACCAAAGTTAATCTCAAATTTCACGAATAACCTATATATAATTTTATCTTCGTTTCAAGTATAATATTATTTACTTTCAAGATGAAAGTAGAATGTAGTAAAATTTTATTCGTTTAGTCATTAATATATTGGTTCTTGGAAAGTACGCATACACAAAAAACATAAAGCTGAAAGAAAAGCCAAATTTAGGATCACCCTTTTTGCTTCGCCAACTCCATTATCGACAAAGCAAAAGATAGGATTGTTGATAAAAGGGTCCAAACCAATTAGCTAATAGAAGCTTTAAAAGGGGTTGCTTTAGCCTTAAGTGGGGTGTAAAAAAGCCTAGTATTTGTCCCTCCAAGCCAATAAACAACTGGAAAGTTAATCGGAAAGGGAGAAAAAGAGAGAGAGAGAGAAGATTTTTGTCGTTGCCAATTGTGCTTTAGCGTTACAAAGCAATGTAGCACATATATTTATTTGTTATGGCTCAAAAGATTGCAGATATTTTGATATTAGATTTTTTTCATAATTAGTCTACATTTTCCCAATAAATTCTTACATCTTTTTATTTGGATATTTTTAATTAAGAGAAATTCACCAAGGTTTTTGACGATATGATTTCCGTATTAATCGGATTAATGTGTTCCCCACTGGCTAAACATAAATGCGCCGCTATAGATATATATGTTAAGTGACCGTTTCACCACAATAGTTTAAACTGTTGTGTGAGGTCAATTTAATTGGTTTTATATATTCACTAATACACCCCCTCAAGTGAAAGCTCTTTGGACTTGAAACTTGCACAAGCTTGCTCTACCTTGTGCTGAATAATAGGTGGGTGATAGGATTTGAACTCAGGACCACTTGGATAGGATTTGAACTCAGGACCACTTGGTCATAAAGGCTCTGATACCATGTTAAGTGACCGTTTAACCACAATAACTTAAGCTGTTGTGTGAGGTCAATTTAATTGGTTTTATATATTCACTAATAATATAAAAGAACATCATTAAATGACCACTCTCTTCCTCACAATAAGTACATGGGATTGGGACCATGCAAATATTGCTATTATTTAATAATATAGGACACAATTGATTATACTCACGTTAACTTGGAGGCAAATATTAAACTATGTCTGCATTATTTATTGGTGGCATAAGCAAAAACCTTCCTTTGCCTACTGGACAGGATCAGAGGAACATGTGAGAAGATTAATGGGTCCATATGCATTTGTTGTCAACACATGCTATTCCCTTTTCTAGGGGACTATAATTAGTTGGAACCGAAGATTTTTACAGGTGCGGATTTCGAAAGTTTGGTTAGGAGCCTCTTAAAAAATCAAGTTCATGTTCTCAAGAATTGTACATTGAATACAATATTAAAGGGTAGTCCTTCCTTAAACCATTGTCTTATATATATATATATATACATATATATATATATAAATGAATATATACAAATACGACTCAATCTTTTACACTTATTACAGTTTGCTCTCCAATTCTTAACAGGTAGTCCGAGTTAATTATGCGATTGACTTTTACGGAAGGGCAGTTCAATATTTGGTTGGCACCCTCTTAAGAAATCAAGTAGAAGTTCTAAGACTTCAACGTTGAACCCAATGTTTCAAGGATCCTCCTTAGACCATAATACAAATATCACTCACCTTTTGCAGCTACTAGACTTTCCATCATAGTACTAGAAAAAGCTATATTTCATTCACTTTATTTTTAAACTTTCTTGAAGATTATTTATCTATAAGTTCTTTTATTTAATATATTATTTATATAGAAAACGTCCATATTTCAGTTAATTTATTTTTTATGTTCAATTTAATTATTTCTCATAAAAATAAGTTGAAATTGATAAGAGTTGCTTTAACAGGTATTTATGTTAAATGCCTACTTATTTTTTATTAGCATTCATAAATCAATTGCTAGTCAAAATCTGGTTAAAATACTCGAGGATTTTGAACTTAATTATACCGAATACATATAATAATAATAAAATAACATTTTCATATGAATAAACTATTCATAATGAAGATGTTATATCCATTAACAAATTGTGAGTAGTTTAACCATATAGAATTTGTTCACCTTCTCATTATAAATAGAAGAATTACAAATATGGAACTTTACCTTATTAAGTATATATACTAAGGGCGAGTTGGGATGGACGACCACGCAATCCATCCCAACCGCCCATTTAATCCAACGGTGACATTTTCTCCCCCCCCCTCTGAAAGTTCTAGATC